>CM050164.1:449969768-450097268 GCA_027410445.1 Discoglossus pictus | reverse complement strand
CAATTTAAAGTATGAACTAACCAGTCCATCTTTTAATGACTTATAGTTTAGCCATAAGTCAATTATGTTGTTTTTGAATGTTCTGAGGGTACTATTAGCACACAAATCAGTTAGGTATCTCTATTCCAAGTATCCCACATTTAATCTTTTGTGTCAATGGTATAGAAGCTCAAATAAATTGTATCGGGTCGCAGGAGATGGAAAGGGTAGTAGTTTCCACATTTTATTACAGCGGTAACGGTTTTTAACAACCAATGGTAATTCCAAGGGAGTTTTCTTATCTAACGGTTTAAACCATAACAAATGTTCTATTTTTACTTTTTGAGAAATACTTTTTTCAAAAATGTTAAATTGTAGTCACCCTTATGAAATTTCAGAAAATGATGGAGTGACACGGCCTCTGAATAGTCAAATAAATAAGGAGAAACCAGTCCTCCTCTATCAAACTTTCTCTTAAGTGTTGTCATATTAATTTGAGATTTTTTCCCATTGTTAACATAATGGTCAATTAATGTTTGAAAACTTTTATAATATATCTGTAGTGGGATACTGCTTAAAAGATAAATGATTTTGGGCAAAATGAGGATCTTGATAGCTGCAATTCTACCCATCCAGGTAAGATTCGTGTTTTCCAGTTTACTAAGGTATACTTTATATGAATAAACAATTTTCCAAAATTGGTTTTAGTTAATGATTTCAAGTTAGTGGTAAAATCAATCCTGAGATGTGTAATGCCATTTTGATTCCAGTTAAAGGTATAATCTTGCTCAAGTTTTTTTCTTTTCATCTCCTTATCAATGTTTAATAAAAAATACTTCTGTCTTTGAAGGGTTCAGTTTATAATATGACTACTTACTGTATAAATAAATAGTTTTTAGAAAATGTTTGATTGATTTCATGAGAGCAGTAATTGTGACTACTATGTCATCTACAAACATAGTAAGTTTGGATATCAGGTAATCTATTAATAAAGCACTAATATATTTTTCACTCCTAATTTTCTCTGCCAAAGGTTCAGTGGTAAGGGAGAAAATTATTGGTGATAAGGGGGCAGCCCTGTCTAGTTCCATTTGTTTTAAAACCCATTCCAGAAACATGAGCCGAAAAGTGTATAACGCTGTTATGGCGTAGGAACTTGCCAAACCCAAATTCTTTCAAGGTCAGCTCCATAAAGTCCGAATTGACTATCAAAGGCCTTCTCTGCGTCAAGCAACAAGGCCACTGGAGGAATTTTCTTAACATTAGAATAAGCAAACAGATCTATAAGTTTGCGTGTATTATCTGTCCCTTGTCTAGATTTTATAAATCCAGATTGGTCAGGATTAATCAAATCTTTTTAGCAGGGGATTGATACTTGTTGCTAATATCTTAGCGTATATTTTTATATCTGTGATTAAAAGTGATTGGTCTATAATTGGTACAAATAGAGGGGTATTTACCTTCTTTAGGAATTGCAATAATGGAGGCTTCAAGCATTTCTGCTGGTGCAGATCCTAAGATTTTAATTTCATTGAAGGTATTCTTTAGATGTTTAGTTAAAACCACTGAAAATGTTTTACAGAAGATATTCGGAAAACTGTCTGGACCAGGAGATTTATTAGTTTTAAGGGCAGTGATACATTCCTCTATTTCCTTAACACAGTTTTCTTCATCTAGTTTTATTCCCTGTTCTTGAGCAATTTTAGGAAGATTTCAAGAATTGTATTATGTGTGTCTTGTGAGGTTTAATAGAATGTTAACTTTTTTCTAGGTTATACAAAGATTTATAATAGTTAACAAATATATTGATATACCTATATCCATACTGCAAATCCATCCTATGTTTGCAGTAAATCTGTGTTACACGGCAGGCATATGCTCAAAGGAGCCATGTATAACTTGCATTGCATTAGATTGAAAATATATTGTGGGCTCATTTGCATGTCCCCACCAAGTTTCCCAGACTGCAGTGCTGTATTTCTTGTAATTCTGAGAAGAATATATGTTTTTAAACTTGTTTTTAGATGTCCAAATATGAACACAAATGTCCTGTTTGTTTTTTTACTGTACACAGTGTAAAAATAATGTTGAGAACCCAAGTTTGGATTCTTGTATGAGCTTATCATCAAGACAACAATAAACAAACAGACCTGAACATGATATAGACCAGAACCCATCACTTGACAGTCAGCTAAGCAAGTATCATGTGGCTTAACAAAGAACAGAAGACAATTCCTTGAGTAAATAAAGTCACACAGGATGGTGAGGAAACACAAACCATGTAAAGAATCACAGAATTTCATGTTGATAACCTTCACTTGCCCCGTCTCTTCTGGCCACTATCCTATCTGTTATAGAAGATTATTTGCTGCTATGTCTAGTCTTGTGTTCATTACAGCCAATGCCAAGTACGAGCATGCTTGATCCCTGTTACTATAGGGATTGCTAATTCTGCTGTTATGTATTTCTAAAACCATTCCAGTGAATTAATATTCAGTCCCATTTTGTTTAAACCCTAGCAGAGGTTTTGACCTCCCTTTTCATTAATGAAAGTATCCGTCCAAAACTGTTTTTTTTAACCACATTACGTAAATGATACAGGGAAGCTGATGCACTTAAAGAATGGTGTACCTTTTAAACAAAGTATATTGTTTTCTTACTGTAGATTAGGGAAAAACCAAAGTCTGAGATCTGCCTCTTTTAGCTCACTTGTGCCCTTTACGGGGAGAAATTTCCAGTATTAAATCAGTCTTGTCTCACTCAGTATATTGATCCAGCCCAGAAATATCAGGGAATTCTACTATGAACAGGAAGACTGCAAACCCCAGACGTACGTTTCGCCCTTAGTTGGGCCTCGTCAGTAGGCTGTAACCGAACACCCGAAGCCACAGTAAGCAAGGAGTCTGGAGTCCCTTATCACCCATACTGTAGATTATCCATTCTGAATGTGCTGGACCAATGGCATGACTTTCAAACTATTATTTATTTTATAAAATTGAAACAAGTTGATCTCAATCTAAGGTTCCTAACTTCTTGACTAGAAAGATAAGCTTGCAAAATAGACAATACGTCTTGTATCCTTGTATAGCGCTACAGAATATGTTGGTGCGTTATAAATAAAGGATAATAAATAATAATAACTGTAAGCCAATATTTGGGATGAGCTGCTTACAATAGGTAATTAAATATTTTGCCCAGTATTAATTGCATTTTTTTCCAAATTCATGTTCTAAAAATATTCAACATAAATGTTGGCCTATCAGTGGCTCATGAGTCCTGGAATCAGACAAAAATTGCCCTAAAGGATAACTACAGATAAAAATTTCTCAAGCTGTTGAAGTATGTAAGAAAATAACAATGCTAACAGGTATGCAAGATAGGAACAACTTTTTTTTTTTTTTTTAGAGAGAGAAAATCTTATATTTATGTCATTTTGAATCATGTGGGAATCCCTATTAGACTGCTGGTCTGTCTGTAGTTTGAGGAGGTGGGTTATCCTATGGGGCCTTATTCTGCCTTTGGAATCTATTGTTCTTGGCTATTTGAAGAAGGCCTTATCTTCATCCATTGTTCCTCCCAATCCTCCCCGGGTTCTAATCCTTTTACAAACAAAAACAGAATGTCTGTAATCGTTAAAGGACCACCTCACAATGAAAATAGCAAATAAATGTTTGAAAAATGTAAGTCAGACTAATATCCTAATTAAGCACGAAAACAATAATACAGATAGTTTTAAATTTGGAAAAAATGTGATTGGAGAATTCAAGATACATTGGTGGAAGTTGTGTGTGTAAGAGGGGCATTTACATGAGGTGCTGTGGGTTTGATTGAATCCATTGATCAAACAATGCCCCTTGACTTCAGCCTGTTATCTCCCCTTGGAAACCGACCTCCAATAATAAATCCCAACACCACCATCATCCAGCTCTCATCATGTGATGTAACAAACACAAAATGGATTCCTGTACTTTTAAACAATTTCAAACATTCCGATTTTTTTTAAATTCAATACTTTACACAGCTTCTGATGTTGTTAGTTTGGCACATGATTGATAAACAAGTATTTGTAAATAGCCCGAGTGAAATGTTGGCACTTTATAAGTAAAGAGTAATAATCATAATGTCTTTTTTTTTTTCTTGAACTGCCGTGGTACTTTAAAGCAAACAATAGTTACAAAGTACAAACTGGGATTATTTTAAACTATTTAAGAACATTTTGTCCATTATTAAGTCAAATTCTTAAAAAAAAAAAAATTCTAAATCTTTACTACATTTCTGGTCCGTTAATACTTACAGATTAAACAAACACAGTGATTTTTCTTTCTCCAAAATTACTGCCAGGGAAGTCTGCTGTGGTTTAATAGACATTAATTATGCCCAGATTTCATTATTTATAATAGGTGCAACACAGTGTTCTTAATATATTTCAACTGTTTGTAATATTATCCATTTTTTTTTTATTAGGTCATAATTCCTGAATGTTGAAATTTTCTAACAAAAACATCATACGTAATTCTTGGACTTGAGAACAACCTGCCCAAAGCATAATACTTTTATTTCATTTAAGTCTTTGTAAATGGCCTAATTTATTGTTCTGTAGAAGATCTGGGTCAAAGTGCCATGATGCAACAATTATATCATTCTCATTACTGTTGGATTGAGCCTAGTGACTGTTTATATCCGTATTTATAAACTTTGCTTCCTAAATCATGTTTAAAAAGGTTTCCTTGGTGGTCCCAGATTAGTATTCAGTGATTTCACCGCTGCAACCTGGGTTTGATTACATTCAGGGAACCAAGATGTCACACCACCCTGGAGATAAGCAGGGTTGGGCCTGGTCAGTACTTGGATGGGAGACCACCTAGGAACACCAGGAGCTGTATGCTATAGCCCATGAGGAGAAGGAACAAGCAACCCACTCCAGTATCTCTGCCATGAATACTAAGGAGATCAGCATGTTGCGGTCCATGAGGTCACGGAGAGCCGATCATGACAGAACAATGCAAACACACACACACAAGTTTAAAAAATCACTGTATGATAAAAATATATATATGAAAAAAGTCTAATTAATTGCTTTGCTAGCCAGGAAAAACATCAGGAAGCTAATTTTCAATTAGAAATAGAGACAGACCGCACACATTAATACACACACACAGAGACACCAGAGAGAGAGAGACAACACAGACAATTCTACATAATATGCTATGATACCGTCATTTGTGACAGACAAGATATTAGTAATAATAATAAGACTGCAATTTAACACCGCACCCCTTCCCCCTCACCGGGCCAGAAGCAGACACCTTTCATCATTCATAATGTTCCGTAAATGTAAATGATCTTCTTAAACACAGCTTCCACCAATGTATCATGGATACCTCCAGGGCCCTGCAGAAGCATCAACATTTTTTTTTCTAATTAAACACCAGCTATATGTTTTTTTTCCTGCATAATTCTGCTCTAAGACATTTTTTCTCGCAGTGCTGTTGTTTGCCACACAATGCAAGTCTCTCCCCACCTCTAACTTGCAGGCCTTGCGATGAGCGCCTTCGGCGCTCATTGTGAGCCTCTCCTCTCTCTACTTTACGGGCCTCACGATGGGCGGGCTTCCCAATTAGCGGCTTTGCGCATGCGCAAGCCATAACTTTGCGAGCATTACAAACTCTCACCCCTGTGTCTCTTTGCCCCCCTCTCCCTCCCCATGTTTCTCTTTCCCCCCACTCGCTCCCCTGTTTCTCTTTCCCCCCACTCCCTCCCCTGTTTCTCTCCCCCCCACTCCCTCCCCTGTTTCTCTTTCCCCCCACACCATCCCCTGTGTCTTCCCCCCCACACCCTCCCCTGTGTCTTTCCCCCCACACCCTCCCTTGTATCTCTTTCCCCCTGTCCCTCTCGTGTCTCTTTCCCTCCTCTCCCTCCCCTTTGTCTTTTCCGCCCCTCTCTCTCCTCTTTGTTTCTTTCCCCCTCTCCCCCTCTCCTGTGTCTCTCCCCCCCCCCCCTTTCTCTCTTTGGCCCCCTCTCCCTCTGTCTCTCATTTGGCGTTTATGTGTTTGAAAACATTTGCGGAAACAGTTGGAAGGCCGCCAAAAGACGAAGAAGAGCAAATTAGCTTTCAACCTCACTTACTGGCTCCCTGCCTAAGCAGGGCTTGCTGGTTTAACTGTCGCCATTTTGTTTTCAAGCTTGTATCTCAGAGGCTCCCCCCCCCCACCATTCGGGCCTCACAATGCTCAATTACAACAACTATATATATGATTTCATTGCGCAGTGATGCTTTAAAGTTTGTTTCTAATGGACGAAGCACAGCATTTGCTCAGAGGAATTTAACTGCACTTGAGCATCTGGAGCAAAACACCAGAACATATTTATCCTTTAAATGTGGTGCCCCAGAAAAATGAATAAACAATACAGCAGTGGTTTCCAGGCCTTTCCTTAAGGCTCATCAGCCCGGCTATGGTTTAGGTTTAACACTGTGTGAACACTGGTGAGGTAATTTGTATTGAATAGGTCATGGAGCCTCTAATGTACTTACCTGCATTTACACAGTGTTAAACCTAAACCATGGCCTGGGTCTTGTGGAACAATCCTTATTGTATATGAGGGCATACAAAAAAAAGATTTAGGAAATAAATCAACAAAACATCAGGTTTTTGTATGTTCCTATAAATCATTAGGAAACATGCCATACTGTTACATGCTTATATACAAAAAAATGCTTTTTTGCTACAGTATGTTTTGTTTCTAATAAACCGAAAATTGCTCAATAGTTAAAGACCCATGCAATAGTTATTTTTGTACGTTCTCTCCCTGAGTACTTAATAAAGAGAAAATTTCATCTAGCATAATATAATCATATAGCTATTATCAATAGTATTCCACGGATTGTGCAGTGTGAACTAGAGGATGCAATATGAAAGTTTACAGATTGCTGACCGTTCATATAACACATTGACACACTTTGAGGTATTGAAGGGAGGGAGTCGAGCAAGCATGACAGGTGAGCTTGAGAAAAAACTAGCCTCGCTCTCAGATTTAGAAACCGCACAATGCCTTATATAATGAGCTGCACTGGAGCTCGAAACGCAAGAAAATCTGCACTTGTTTGTGAAGAATGTAAGAAACTAACAACAGCAGCAGATGTAGAAGCTATAAACATAAAAACATGTTTGAAGACCATGTATATCTTCTCTTTATTCAATCCCTTCCTCAGAGATGCAGCATGAGGGGTGTAGGAGAATGGAAGTGGGAGAGATGAGCAGAATTTATTAGGTAACTGGGTCTCGATTAATTTGATTACTACCCCCTTACAAAAAACAAGCAACTTGCATCAATAAATTCAAGACCTGCTGTCCAGAATTGTAAACATCCCTCTCATACATCTTCCTCAAAGTATAGCATCATGGATGCCTCCAGGATCCTGCAGAGTCTTCACTTTTTCTAATTTAAAACAAATTTATTTCCTTGACTAAGTTCTTACGTAAAAAGAAACTCAGAAAATGAACAAAACGTAACTAGATTTGTTTGAAAGCCCTGATCCTACTCCTAGAGCGATCTCTTTGAACTCACTTGTGCCCTTACTTGGGAGAAATGTAGTATATCAGTGTGGTCTCACTCAATAGAATGATCCAGCCCTGAAATGCCAGGCAATTCTACCCGGAACAGGACAAACATCAAACTCCAGTCATACAATTCAACCTCTCTTGAACCTCGCCAGTGAGTTGTAGCTGCACTGCCTAATGCACTTAGTCTGACACTGTGTTAAAACACATATATATATATATATATATCACATATATAGTTGTGAGCATACAAGTTGTTGCTTACGCTTGCGGGCACTCCTTGCCAGCAACTGCGACCCTCGCAAACTTTACGTCGTAACGCAAACAACATACGAGACACGTTAACACACATTACGACCTCGCAAAAATCGGCCGCAACCCGCGGACATGAAAAAATGAAAAACACAATAAATACACACAACACATACATAAAAAGCTTACCTACAGCAAGAGGGAGCATCCAGGACCTCAAAAAATGAAGTTTCACCTTAATTTTACTGAAAATAAAAGAGTTTAGACACTAAAAAATCCTCTAAGCGAGAAAAAAAATGGCCGCCGAACAAAACGAAAACGAGGCTACAGCACTCTAAACACGCAAAATACCACAAGAAACTTGCAAAACACCACAAAAGGCCTACGGATATTCCGCTACAGACGCATACTACACATTACCCGCCTTTTTAGAACAATGCGGAAGTACACAACTACGCTAACGGTTTGGTCTCGCGCACACACACTATTACACTGCACACCTTCATCACGCTTACACAGCAGCTCCACACCACTAATGCTGCAGCAACATCAAAACAGATTGTCAGCTCTTCAACTCTGTCCCTCTCCCGCTCTCCCTACATCCCGCTCTCCCTACATCCCGCTCTCCCTACATCTCTCTCTCCCTCCGTCCCGCTCTCCCTCCGTCCCGCTCTCCCTCCGTCCCGCTCTCCCTCCGTCCCGCTCTCCCTCCGTCCCGCTCTCCCTCCCTCCCGCTCTCCCTCCGTCCCGCTCTCGCTCTCCCTGCGTCGCTCTCTCTCACCCCATGTTTTTTTTTTACATTACCGTGCATGCGCGGCAGCTACGTAGCCTTCTATTCCCTTGCTATTGCTCTAATATTGCTTCCGGAGTGCGTTGCACACAATGGAAACTATATTAGTGATATTTTTCTCTGTGCAGTGGTCCCATAGAAATTACAAATACAGTAACTTTAACATGAATAATTTTGACCTACTGTAAAACAAGACACATCTGTTTTCTAGCTCGTTGTATTATACAATGTAATTCACTTATTTAAAAGAAAAATCAGATTTTATGCATGGGTATTTTTTTTTTAGTCTCATTTATGATCTAGTCATTCAAAGTATGACTTAAGCTGATTATTTTAGAGTTTTAGCATTGCCAATCAATCCGGGACATTACAGCAACATTGAGAATTAATGTTAGAATAAGGAGGAACGTCTAGGTTTGGAAAGCAGTTATAAAATTCCTTATAAAGTCTGTGGCTCTGTGTAATAAAGAGCAGCTGCACGGGATTAGATCTCTTGAGTGCTAGGAAAGCTGAAGTGTGCGCTGTACTTCCTTACGTGCTCTGTAGGAATCTAAGCCCACAGAGCCTCATCAGCTTCCTCAGGTCTTAAATAACTTCTCCAAAACAAAATGTATTTTTTGACATTGAAAATGATGTACATACTGTCACCTCTACACAGATGTGCACAGCACAAAGCATTAAATAAGTTCTTTATTATCTTAAAGGCATATAGAAGTCTCATAGATTCTAAATGCATCTGATAGAGGAGAATCCGTATGTATGCAAGCATTTTGCATGAAAAAAATCCTCAAAAAGAAGCGAGGGGCCGCATTTGCGGAGGTGGAGGTTCTACAGCGCCTTACACGCGGTTACAAACACCCACAGAAGCGGCACTTTAACAAAATAGATCTAACACGCAGTCACTAAATACGGACTTACACAAAAAAATACGAACAAAAACCATTACAACCTCGCAAAAATACGACCTTAACGGCCGAACCGCGCGTACCTGAAAACATTAAAATACACACAAAAAATACATAATAAGCTTACCCACAGCAAGGGGATACACTTTTAACAAGGACACTAAATCCCCACACCTGCGTACCACATACACATTCGCCGCCATTTTACAACACTAAATTACACAATGCGGAAGTACACAGCTACACTAACGGCTTCCCCTCGAGCACGCAGCCTATTTACACTACACGCTGCACACATTGCTGACACTTACACCTCAGCTCCACAACAGTGCAAACCTACATTGTATGCTGCAGGAACATCAAAACAGATTGTTAGCTCTTCAGCACAATGCTTCCTGCATATATTACTTCCAAGTAGGTAAAGTATAATCATTTATTAATTTATTAATTATTTAATTAGCATACAAAAAAATATATACACAAAAAAAACACTCTCGCAATAAACACAAAAGCCATTCACTGCGCGCCTCGCAACGAGCGCCAACACTGCTCATAGCACACAAAGCCTTGCAATAAGCTCAAAAAGCAGATCAGCGCCGACCAAACAATAACAGCAAAAGTGCCTATCAGAAAAAAAAATACAATAACAAACAGCCTCGCAATGAGCGCCGAAGGATCTCAGACCACCAAATTTTTTTATATCTGTGGCAAACAGCATTACCTGCCTTACAATTTTATTGCCCCGTCATTTTTGACGGGCAAGTCGCTAGTATATAAATAAAAGAAATTATACATTTTGTTCAAATATGAATGTCTAAAAATAAGTTAAAAAGCTTAATTTCCAGAGATACAGTTCTTGCACTGCACTCTGGGAAACTGGACATGTATATGCAAATGAGTCTACAACGCATTCTCACTATAAGCACGTTCTAGTAAGAATCTAAGCTGAAAACAGGGCCCTCCATTTTCTGACGTTTGTTAATATTGTATTTCCCTTGTTCTCATGCCCTGCACAACCTTACGGAATATGTTGGCACGTTACAAATAAATGTTAATAAGTTAATATGTCTATGTATATATATATATATATATATATACACACACACACATAACATCAAAATTAGAGGTGCTCAATCCGAGAATGGACAACAATGGATGTAATTTACCTGGTGACCTTTAAAGGAGAGTCCTCTTTTCAAAGACTACGCAATCCTGATTCCGAAGGTATTTTAAAAAGTAAATTGTAGGGTTTCTTACTATGGATCAAAAGAGTATTAAACAGTGTAAATTCTGTCTTAGCATGATTGCATCTTGAGGTGTGTCATTATTTCCACTCTGTAATCACTGTAGGCTGGTACTGCAATAACCTTCCACAATTTCCTTTTTGTTTTCCTGAAATGTTTCTGTTAAGCTGAAATAATGTAAAAGTGTATTGTGCGGAGGTTGTTCTATTTCCAAGAGGTACAGAAACATGTTTACAGATGTCTGCTCAGACAAAGAGGCATTGTGACTCCGTAAGTGACCTGGATCAGGAGTGAGACCAAGGAAATCTATGTTAACACGATCAGCTACATGTGCTTTTTAACTTCTTTACTGTTGGAACATCCCCTGGGTTTTTTTGGCCTAAAAAGGAGATATAGGTCTGGTAAAATGAAGTTTCCACTTTATATGACAGTTACACCACAAAGTAAAAAAAAAAAAAAAAAAAAAATTATACATGTGTGTGTATGTATATATGTGTATATATATATATATATATATATATATATATATATATATATATATATATATATATATATATATATATATATATATATATATATATATATATGTATGTGTGTATATGTGTATACATACACTCACTCACACTCACACATGCAGTCCAGTCAGGTTATTATGACCACCGGCACGGACAGCAGCTAGACAGCACCTTGAGTCATAAGATGCTGGAAGTGCATCCAACAGCTGCTGAAGAGTTCAAGGTGGGCCCATAGGTGCTCAATAGGGTTCAATTCCAGGGAATTTGGAGGCCAGGGAAGTACTTGGAAGTCCTCGTCACGCTCCTCCAACTACTCTCTGACAATTCTGGCCGTATGACATGTTGCATTGTCCTGCTGGAAGATCTCATGAGCTCCAAGGAAGACAGGCAACATATATGTGTGTACTTGATCTGCAAGGATGGATAGATAACCCAATTGCTTGAGAGTGCCTTCCAGAGATATAAGTGGACCAAGACAAGGCCAAGAAAACATTCCCCAGATCATAACAATGCCGCCAACAATGGTTGCAGAGTGTTTGTTTGTTTAGTGAGGTTTCTGACCGGACACGCGAACGTCCCCTCAGTCGATGGAGCTGAAAACGTGACTCATTAGAGAAGGCAATCATTTGCCAATCAGTAGAGGTCCAATTTTTGCTAATGTTGTGCAATGTGGAGCTTTTTCTTACCATGAACCCTCTTCAGCATGGGTGCAGTGACCAGCTGTTTGATTTGGAGCCCCATACTCAACAGGTTTTGCTGTACTCTCGTTTTAGAAACATATCTGCTAGCCCCGGTTTGTTTGGATGGTGAGTTGCTCAACTGTAGCGTGTTGGTTGACCCTCACATACATTTACAGCCGACTTTCACCATCAATGGCACATGGTGCTCCACGGTTTCCACGCCGTTTATTCACAATGGTGCCGTTTGTCCAGTCACATTACACTTTAACCACAGCAGCACGAGAACAGTTCACAAACTGCACTGTTTCAGAGTTACTGCCACCCTTGGCGCGAAAGCCAATGACCATCCTCTTTTCAAAGTCGGATTAATCACATATTTTACCCATGACAGCGATGATTGATATATTTGCAGAATACTTGCATTTCACTTTATATACCTACCAAGCCAGCCCATGACATGTGCCGTATTTCATTGGCTACTCACTGCTGACGTCAAAAGCAGTCGGTGGGCAAATAATTACTTTTAGTTAAGAATATATTTTGTGAAGATTATACTTTTGAAGAAGGGAAATTACTTCATTTAGTCATGTGCAGCAGTTTATTTTTATATTTATTAATATTTATTTATTGAGCAAATGCAGCTTAGGATCTCTATTTCTGACATTAAATGCTGTTTAATTATTTAAAGACTGTTTAATACTGTCTAAAAGATTATTTATTTTCGTTGTTTATATGAACATAGTTAAACATATGATATGTAATATGTGATATATAGAATATATCTCTTATCTGATTTCTAACTATTCTCCTAACTGCCCACTCATTATTTTCCCATCTACAGGACTTTTCCTGTGTAATTCTCTACCTGACTATTTCATCCACCATACAGACTGTTACAACTATGCTTCCTACAGTGCACTAAACAGCTAATACCACCAGGCAGCTCCTGCCATATATCTATATTACCCTCTACCATCATTAATTCTCACAAGAGCAGGGCCCTCAACTCCTTTTGTATCCGTACTGCCAGTTTTTACTTTTATCCTTGAAATATCTTTGTGCTTTATAAAAAAAAAAAAAAAAAATCATAACCAGTTTGAGTACCAAAGCAATGTATTAATTTGTTGAATTTCTATTACAGGAAGATCCTGGGAAAATTCTACTTTTGGACACCAGGTTTTGGCGCTGCTTTGCCGGCTTCCTACATTGCTATACTGATTGAAAGAAAAAGCAGGTATGTACAATTATAAGTCTGTTTACGTCTTATGAAAGTGGCGCTCACATGTATCTGCATCTTTTCAATGTATCTTTGGTGATTTTCTCCATTTTTAACTAAGACCTGTAATAAATTCCCTTTTCAAATACATTCCTGGCAGTTGAGGCTTGTTAACCAAATCTACCCTAGAGCCAGAAAGTAGAGGTACGTTACTGCAAAAATACAGCCTCTCCCAAAACATGGGGTTCAGCTACCTCCCATACAGGATAAAAATTATCAAGTAACCACTGTGCAATGGGAGATATATTTATTTGTAAAGAGCATAATTAGGTAGAATACAAAATCATAAAGTTGGCTTTTAGTTAGGAAAAATATTTTATTTATTTTTTATGGCTCTGTTTGATTATAGAGGCTTTCTTGATGGCAATTTCTAGAGAACTATGTTCTACTGATGCATCAACTGATGCCAACAAGCTGCTTCGGGGATTCTGAGGAGGAGGGGTGTGGTGTTGGTTCAGTCATATCCACTTATCCAAAAAATCATCCACCCCCTCCCCCTTTATTAGCCATAACAATGCGACCCCCCCCCCCCCATGATCCTTTGATGTAAAACAATGGATTTCTCCATTCTTAAATAGAGTCCTCAAAATTCTAATTTTTTTTTATTAAAGAAGTTTTCATATTCGCAGCTAATGTTGTTAGTTGGAAAAACACTTCATAACTTGGATTATAATGATCATTTTAAATGTTCTCTATTATTAAGTTAAATTATTAAATGAATACTCATTGAGGTGTCTTCTAGATCTGCCATAAGTGGCATCTTCTTTTATTAGCCGCTCCAATACCAGCACTATAGTAGGCGGGTGGTGCATATGTATCTCCGCCATGTGAACCTACTTCTCTTTTGGAGATCTTTTCATTTATTGAAGCTCCTAGCTACACTGTGTGCTGACGCTGTCAGTATTGAAGCTTGGAAAGCAATCAGCCCACTTTTGTCTACATTGCAGCCTTTGTTCCCTGCACTGTGTGGGGTCTTCTTATAATAGGTATAGAATTCAATGAGGGTGGCTCCCCCCCCCCCCCCCAAAGATTGGTAATTCTACTTTTTAAACATTTAGGACAATATCCAAATGTGTTCTTTGCTGTTTAAGACGTGGTAGCTAACCAAAGTGACTTGATCACAAAGGGTTACATTTATCAAAGCTTGTTTTCCATCTCAGATAATTAAGACATGCTCCGCTGTACAAGGCTCATCCAACTACCTGAACAGTTTATCGTCTCTTATTTTGATAAAATACAAACAGAGACTGTACAGTTTAGAAAAATAATATACAAAAAAGATGAAGTGAACAGTATTGAAGCCCCATCTCCAAAAATGGAAATTAATGTTTGTGTGTGTGTGTATATATATATATATATATATATATATATATATATATATATATATATATATATATATATAAAAATTTCGTTTATTGGCGACCAAAAGAGTTAAAAAAAGCTCTCCACTATACAAAGTACAAAAGATAAATAGTACATTTCTAAGCCTATTTGTAAGTCGCCCATTCCCCCAGAGTGCACTGCAATGGCTGTATTTCTGGGAAACCTGAGCAGGAAATATGTTTTTAACTTATTTTTAGACTTTTAAATTTATTTTCTATACAGTGCCTTGCAAAAGTATTTTACCCCCCTTGATTTTTACCTATTTTGTTACATTACAGCGTTAAGTTCAATGTTTTGTTAATCTGAATTTTATGTGATCGATCAGAACACAATAGTCTAAGTTGGCGAAGTGAAATGAGAAAAATATATACATAAAACTGTTTTTTAGAAATAGAAAACAGAAAATTTTCATGTGCGTATGTATTCACCACCTTTGTTATGAAGCCCATAAAAAGCTCTGGTGCAACCAATTACCTTCAGAAGTCACATAATTAGTGAAATGATGTCCACCTGTGTGCAATCTAAGTGTCACATGATCTGTCATTACATATACACACCTTTTTTGTAAGGCCCCAGAGGCTGCAACACCTAAGCAGGAGGCACCACTAACCAAACACTGCCATGAAGACCAATGAACCAAGGACCAAGTAAGGGACAATAGTTACGCACATTGACTTTTTCTGTTATTTTGTCCTATTTGTATTTTGCTTCACAATAAAAAATAAAAAAAACATCTTCAAAGTTGTGGGCATGTTCTGCAAACTAAATGATGCAAATCCTCAACAATCCATGTTAATTCCAGTTTGTGAGGAAACAAAACATGAAAAATGCCAAGTGGTGAATACTTTTGCAAGGCTTTGTATATGATTATTACTTTTTACCATATTTAACACTGATGTAACAAGATACCCACCATTGCATTTACTTGCACAGATGCCAATGTCTGTTCTCCTAGCCAATACAGTAGGTTTGCCATAATTCAGTGAATTGAAAACTAAATAATGTTGGTCATATAGTGGTGTACACAGGGCAAGTTACCAAACTCCTATCTAGTTGTGTTGTGAATAAAATTATATAGAATTGGAAAGTCTCTTAAAAGAAAAAGAGAGAGGTAGGGTAGGCGTAGAGCGCAGGGGCATCATATTGTATGGGGAGACATTCTTGGTTTGCAATAATGTCAGAAAATTATTTTGTGTTCCAGACTCGTTCAGTAGAGTAGATTGGTCAGGTCGGGTCAATAGAGGGATGCACAGAAAGTAATGCGACAGCTGCATTGTGGCCCCGGACAGATATTGTATTTTGACTCTTAACAAAATAAATGGCATCTGCTTAGAGGGTTATCTATTCTGGAGACATACTTATTATAATAATGATTCGTTTATAGCACATAAAAGAGCAAATAGAGGTATTTTTTAATATATGGCACATTAAGAAAATGTATATTTTTGCATGACGTGTGTTGATAGTGTTTGGTTCTTGTTTTCTAAGCAAATATGTTATTATATTTTTTCAAAATATAATGTTAATGAACAAAAATAAAGCATATCTGAATTACAATATTATCCCAATATTTTAATATTACAATTCATTTCAAACAGTACACTTTAATAAATACAGTCAAGTTAAATCATTTGGTACAATTGGTACATCTAAAAAAAAGAAAAATTCTATGTTTCTTCTTACCCTCCTGGATTATCTTCTATTCCCTCTCAAGATTCAATCCTAAGTAAACATTTTACTGTGATATAGAGATCCCATACCGATAATAAGTTCCCCAAAATAGATAACAGGAAAAAGAAGAAAAAAAAATCACATTTGATCAGGCTATAACAATTCATCAAAAAACAATAATTTTTACCTTTTTAGAATCTCTTTTCTATCCTCAAAGTTTGATACCACCATTATGTCATATAATATACTACATTAATATATTTTTTTTAGTGAAGTCGTTTCAAACTTTTTAATTTAGAGTTTAATAAGAAGACGGCAACCTGGCAAGCTGCTGACTTCAAGCTGAACCGACTACATTTATGTACAAATTAATCCATTCTAGGATTTTTTTATATTAAATTTAATGGTGAAAAATAAATGTTTAAATATTATTTGCTTGAAAATGTATTTCCAGATAATTCCTTTTACATTAATTTAAAAAATCACCCTTAAATCACTTTCTTAAAACACAAGAATCTATGTTTGCTGTTATATTAATAAATGTTATAGTTCATGGAAAGAAAGTATAATGTGAAGCTGGTCCTCTGAGCAAAGGTTAATTAAGTACGTGGAAGGATAAGTAATGGTCCTGCCACAGCAATCTTGCAATCTTCATTGGACTTGTCATAACAGCAAGTGCTAGAATGTAATGACTTAACAGGTGCCTGCTGTAATGTGGGAGTGGGGTTCTCAAATAGCAAGGAGCAGCGCACTCAGCATTTCCCATCTTCAAGAAAGCTGTCCTTCCCAGGCATGGGGTGTATCTTTCATTGAGAACTGAGATCAGTTTGGACACTTGAGAGAGACATCTGTCTCCTGTTACCACGTCCTGACAGCATCTGCCTCTGGATGCACCAGCTGTAACTGATAGTAAGCTATTTATTCCAAATAGTCCCACAGACATTAATTTGTACTCCTAATTGCAGAGGATTATGGTGCTGGATCTGGTGCATAGAATTAGATTGGCACTGGAAATTGTAAAAGAAATTAACTCAATGTAACTGAAAAAAATAGCCAAATAAACATCAATAAACTTCCCTAGAATTTGAAAAAGTCTTCCGTTTTCTGGCAGTTTATTTTGAGAAGGAACGTCCCTGAAAAGCCAGGCTAAACTAGCATAAAATTTATAATTTGTTTTGGCCAATCAGAGGCAGCTACAACTTTGATGCAATGTCTGGGAATCAGTCTTTGCAGCAAAGGCATCATGGAATATGTAGTCTTTTCTTCCCACCACAAGGAACAAAGGCAGCATAATAAATGTAATGTGTGTTTCATATCTAATCAGCACGTGTTAGATTAGAAAAAGTTAAAAACTACTTCCATATACTGATAAAGATCTAAAAAAAAAAAATGGGTGTTCTTATTTTTATAGCTAATAATGCCTTTTGAACCTAGGTCAAAGCTTTAGTGGCCACAAAGTGCCATATTGACACCAATGCCTGTTGTAAATAACTAGAAACCATTTAATAAAAAAAAGAAAAACGTAGATTTCGTGATAACAGAATCAAGTTTAGACAAAATGTTTCTGTTTGGGACAAAAATGACCTAAACATAACAGGAGTGGTGTGACAGTTGGTGTGTATTTTTGTTCCAGTCCCATGCAAGCAAACCTCAACAAAGGCCCATCTAGTCAGCCCATTGTATCAACCTCAAAAGATTTAGCATTGTGTTCATTTATTTATTTACATTTTTATAGTAGTTTTATCCAGTGCTTTCAACTGGGTGTATGACATCATAGTTTTTAGGTTTATGATGGCATATTGAATTGTAATGGTAATATGTATGTATAAACAGAACAAATAAGTGAGAGGTGCTCATCAGAGCATTAACTAACCTTAATAGGTTAGTTCTATGGACATGATAATCCTCTTTTAGCTCACTTGTGCCCTTCACAGGGAGAAATATCCTGTAGTATATCTGTCTAGTCACACTCAAAAGAGTGACCCAGCCCTGAAATACCTGGCAATTCTACCCTGAACAGGAGAAACAGCAAACCCCAGACGCGTTTCGGCCTTTATGGGCCTCGTCAGTGAGGTGCAGCTGTATAGTGAGCAAGGGATCCACGTCTGGAGTCCCTTATACCTCTTAGGGAGACTAAACCCTAAGGGTGATAGGGGAATCCAGACGTGGACCCCTTGCTCACTGAGCCTTAGGGAGATACAAGCTACACCTCACTAACGAGGCCCAATGGAGGCCAAAACGTATGTCTGGGGTTTGCCGTTTCTCCTGTTCAGGGTAGAATTGCCTGGTATTTAGGGGCTGGGTCACTCTTTTGAGTGAGACCAGACTCCTATATTGCACGATATTTCTCCCTGTGACGGGCACAAGTGAGCTAAAAGAGGTTGCTCTCAGAGTGGGTTATCATGTCCACAGAGCTAACCTATTCATGTTAGTTCGTTCTCTGATCGAGCACCTGTATTTCAAAAAAGGTGTGTTTATGTAATGACAGATCATGTGACACTTAGATTGCACACAGGTGGACATCATTTCACTAATTATGTGACTTCTGAAAGTAATTGGTTGCACCAGAGCTTTTTTTGGGCTTCATAACAAATACATACGCACATGCCAATTTTCTGTTTTCTATTTCTAAAAAATAGTTTTATGTATATATTTTTCTCATTTCACTTCACCAATTTAGACTATTGTGTTCTGATCCATCCACATAAAACTCAGATTAACAAGACATTGAACTAAAGGCTGTAATGTAACAAAATAGGTAAAAAGTCAAGAAGGGTGAATACTTTTGCATACACTGTATTTAAGCAGTTGACGTGTCATTGTGTTTACCTGTACAGAGGGGTTTATTAAGTCATCAGAGCACCTGTGTTGTTTAAAAAAAATGTAAAAGTGACTTACCGTAATTAGTAAAGCACAATTAATCCTCATATTGCAGATTAGATGAGATCTAAAAAGGTTGAACTTGATGGACTAAAAGTCTTTGTTCAACCTCAATTACTATGTTACTATGTAAGTATGTTTGTTTTAATCCTATACTATTCTTCAAGCTGACAATAGCACAATGCAGAGATACAGAGCAGCAATGTCTGAAGCTGCTTCCTTGTGGTGGTAAAAAAAAGACTACACATGCCATGATGCTTTTCTGCAGAGACTGGTCAGTGCAACAATGTTGTAGCGGCCTCTGTTTGGCCACAATGAATTATTAATTTTATGCTAATGTAGCCTTGGATTTCTGGGGTGTTCCTTCTCAAAATAAACTGCCAGAAAACATTAAGAAAAATGCAAACTTTAGGGTTAGTTTATTAATGTCTATTTTGGATTTTTTTTTATGGAAAACATGTTTGCATACACTACCGATTCTCCTCAGATGCCTTCTTATCCAGGAAACTTCCATATACCTTTAAGCAAACAGCTAGAACTTGACATAAACACCCTAATGGTACTGGCGTACCATAATGTAAAGTAAATATTACTATTGGAAAACCTTTTTGAAATTATTCAAATTGTTTTTGTGAGTGGGGTTTGTGTATATTGGGCCCTTTTCATCCCTTTAATAATGCTGTTTTTTATTATTCACTGTATAAGTATATCTTGCAGTAGTGTTTGGGATAAAGCCTCTTCCAGAACAGTAACTGTTGTAATGAAGTATTTTGCATCTCTAATTTTGTTGGCCCTGTTTAATCCGACGTATAAGTGAAAGTACATATTTTTGGAGTACATCTGATGGCTCCAGTTGTGATATTTATTGAAATAATATTTTTGAAAGCATTATAGTCTCGGATTATATGTAAAATACCATTAATTACAGACTGTATTGTTTTTTTCCTGGCTTCCTGTTGTGACAGATTCCAAATGGATTTCAGATTTTCAGTCGGGCAAAGGTTTTGTGACTCTTGAACCTTGTAGACAAGAAACAACTGGCTGTTTGTTAGGAAAGTTCTGCCATTCATTTACAGCACATATATAGCTGCTGAAACTATGGAATTATAGCTACTGTTTTTATTGATAAAATACATTGATTAGTTTTTCTTGCATATTTTTCTTGCTATTGTATGGGACAGGGCATTATATACAATTACAGGCTACATTATGTATAAGCATCAATAAATTTAGAGGTTTTTAATCCGAGAAAGAACTAACTATGTCTTTGGACATGATAAGTCACTCTGAGCTCAGACTCTTTTAGCCACTTGTGCCCGTCACAGGGAGAAATATCCTGTAGTATTTCAGTCTGGTCTACCTCAGTAGAATGATCCAGCCCCGAAATACCAGGCAATTCTACCCTGAACAGGAGAAACTGCAAATCCTTGACATATGTTTACGCTTTTATTGGGCCTCGTCAATGACGTCTAGCTGAGCCCCCTAAGTTGCAGTGAGCAAGGAGTCCACGTCTGGAGCCCCCTCTAAGGGGAACCAAGACGTAATATTGATTTGCATACGTAACAACCAAAATAGAGACGCTCAAACAGAGAACAAACTAACCTTAATAGATAAGTTCTGCGGACTCTGAGCAACAACTGCATTATGTATATAGTTGTCTGGCTTCATGTGAAATCACATTGATCTGTAGACAAATTAAACCAAACCACTCTACGTCCATGCAAGCACACTAGAAACAATATTTCGGTAAGGACGTAGAAAAACAGTCAAAATATTTTTATTTTTTATTTTTTTAACAAATACATTTAAAAAATATCATCTGGCTCTACATACAATTTGTATTGATGATTTTTATAGTTATTTGCTAGTTATTTTAAATTATAATAAAATGCAATTTTTGTGAGTGGAAGAACCCAAAAGAAAATAAATTCTTGGTGGGATCACATATATAGTTGTGAGCATGCGAGTTGTTGCTAACGCTTGCGGGCTCGCGTAGCGAGCTTTGCGAGGGCACTGGGCGAGGGTCTCAGTTGCTGGCATGGAGCGCCGCCAGCAACTGCGACCCTCGCAAACTTCACGTCGCAACCCAAATAGCACGACACACACATTACGACACTCGCAAACAACATACGACACACGTTCACACACATTACGGCCTCGCAACACTCGGACGCAACTCGCGAACATTACAAAATTAAAACCACAATACATACACACAGCACATACATAAAAACCTTACCTACAGCAAGAGGGAGCATCCACGACTTCAAAAATGCAACTTACACCTTTATTTCACACAAAATAAGAGTTTGCACAATAAAAACTTTGATAAGCGAGAGAAAAAATGGCCGCCGAACAAAACGAAAACGAGGCTACACACGCAAACACCATACGAGACACGTTACCACACATTACGACCTCGCAAACATCGGATGCAATACGCCGACATACAAACATTTCAAACACAATAAATACACACAACACACACATAAAAAGCTTACCTACAGCAAGAGGAACCATCCAGCACCTCAAAAAAACCAAGCTACACATTGATTTCAATAAAAATAAAACACTTTAGACACTAATGAAATCGCTAAGCGAGAGAAAAAATCGCCGACGAAAAAAACTAAAACGAGGCTACAGCACTCTCAACACGTAAAACGCCACAACACACTCGCAAAACAACACACGAAACACGAAAAACACCACAAACCACCGACGGATAATCCGCAAAGACGCATAACACAAATAACCCGCCATTTTACGACAATGCGGAAGTACACCACTACTAACGGTTTTGTCTCGCGCACGCACAGTATTACACTGCACACATTCACCACGCTTACACAGCAGCTCCACACCACTAATGCTGCAGCAACATGAAAACAGATTGTCAGCTCTTCAACACAATGCTTCAAAATAGGTAAAGTATATTCATTTATTAATGTATTATATATTTTACTATTACACACCAAACAGCGTTAGCTCACTTACGATTTGATTGCCGTCATTTTTTGACGGTCAATTCGCTAGTAAAAATTAAACAGTAAGGGTAATAATACATAATAAGAACTTTATTTTGTAGTAGTATTATATACATTCATACACACACATACACACACAAAATACAAACAACACACTATTTGATTTGATTGAGCGTTTCTGACACTTACTTATGAAACTACCGACATTATATACACACATGCTATAGAATATTTCTACTAAAAGAGATTGCTGTCTTAGAAGTTATTGTTGGCCAAATCCCTATAGAAAAGGGTTCCATGTAACACTAGAGGTCCACTGTGTGTGACCAAGGGTTCCAAAAGTCACTTATCCTAAAAGCTTCTCTGTGTGGAAACCATTGTTGTATTACCAAAAAGGTCCTGGAGATAGTTTTATGAGCTTCTCATTTGGGAAGTGAGGTCTTGTGATTCAGTGATGAGTTGTGGATCCTTGTTGTTTAGTCTTCTGGTCATGTCGACTCTCCATGACCCTATAGACGCCGCACGCCAGCCACATCTGTCAGCCACTGCCCCTCTGAGCTCCCTCGGGAACCATGTTGAGTTACAGAGAAGGAGCTGTGAGGTTCCAATTAAGTTTTTTTTTTTTGGGATCCTGGGGTTATGTCAATAATTTTTTTTAAATGCTTCAGATTTGTGGATTACTGCTGTACATCAAACCACAGTATTTTCTTGTTTGGTTGGGACACTGTGATGGAGATAGATGTTTTAATTAACTATTGATCATTAATATAATTCATATTCAATAATTTAGAAAATCATTTTAAATATTAAACTTGTTTCCAAAGATCCAACCCTGCCGTTGCTAATCTCTACCCACTGTAAGGTCACCCGACAGAGGTGGCTTTGTCTAGCAGTTGGTGCTAAGTTTTTGGGCACAAAGTTGTCTCCATTGGCTGGAGACTTGCAGTGTTAGTCATTTGCCTTGGTAACAAGCCTTTACTGTGGGGGCAGCCTATGAAAGTTTGTTTGTACTTTTATCTAATGGCATTTTTCTTGAAGCTCTTTAGATCTGTCTCTCGGCTTAATCCCGTCCTCCCTTGTTGACATTATCCAGAGCGGAGGCTCAACAAGAGGCCAAAACTCTAACCTTTGAAAGTGAATTGAATGTTGTGTATTTTTATTATCATTAATTGTGTTTGTTTTAAAGATAAATGCATAATTAAAATAAACTCATCTTAGTAGAGCATTACAATGGTCATTTTAGTATATATACCTTTATCTCTATTGTTTTAGTTTCATGCAATAAAATAAATCATTCTTTGATTTAACTACTTAGTTTTCACCTTTTTAGGTTTATCACTGAAGACTTTTTGTGATTATTATAATTTATTTGTAATATGCCAAAATATTCTGCAGCACCCACACACTGAGAAATGAATAGTATCTTCCTATACATGGGATGTAATGCAAGTGTCTGCCTACTGAAAGAAAAAAATACTCAATCCTTAGCCCTGGACTGAGTGTCGATCAATATACTTGTCTCTTAAATGGATATAGAAGGTTCCTGCATTCTACTAGATATATTATATCCCTGCATCTGTTTACTTTTATGTACTTTATTTTATTAAGAAAGGCTTATAAGGTCTCCAACTGCAGCGTATGCAGACAGAGACTCTGGATGTGCAGTGTAGTGTCCTAGCCTATCAGGCGCAACATCTCATCAGCATGTTGCTAAGAGATGTCCACTGATTGGTTAGTATGACGCACAGCACAGCAAGTACAACAGAGTCTGTGTCTTAATGAGTTGTCGAGGGCAGAACCAAGCAGGTGATATATTTGATTTTGTCAGTAAGAACAGAGCTTATAAGCACTACTTAATAAAATGACGTACATAATAGTAAATAGATACACACATAAATTTGATGTACAGTTGCGCTCAGAAGTTTGCATACCCATGGGCGAATTGGTAATATATGTACCATTTTTAAAGAAAACATGAGTGAGCAGGCAAAACACATTTATTTTATTTCTTATGGGATTCATATTCCACTATAGGTTATAACAGAACTAGCTGCTTGCCTGATGGGAATAAAATGTTAAGGCTGGGAATGCTATACCTTCACAATCATAGAACAAAATATGGAAATGGGGAAAAAATTTAATGCTCAAAAGTTTGCATACCCTTAGACCTTAATACTGTTTATTGCCCCGTTTAGCATCAATGACAGCGTGCAGTCTTTTGTAATAGTTGTCTATGAGGCCCCTAATTCTTGCAGGTGGTATAGCTGCCCATTCGTCTTGGCAAAATGCCTTTAGGTCATGCAAAATCTTTGGTTGTCTTGCATTAACTGCACATTTGAGATCTCCCCAGAGTGGCTCGATGACATTAAGGTCAGGAGACTGTGATGACCACTCCAGAACCTTCACTTTTGTCTACTGTAACCACTGGAGGGTCAACTTGGCCTTGTGCTTAGGGTCATTGTCATGCTAGAAAGTCTAAGAGTGTCCCATGCGTAGCTTTCGTGCAGAAGAATGCAAATTGTTTGCCAGTATTTTCTGATAATATGCTGCATTTATCTTGCCATCAATTTTCACAAGATTCCCTGTGATTTTAGAGCTCAACCCCCCCCCAAAACATCAGTGAGCCCCACTATGCCTCACAGTGGGGATGGTATTCTTTTCACTATAGGCCTTGTTGACCCCTCTCCAAACATAGTGCTTATGGTTGTGACCATAAAGGTCTATTTTGGTTTCGTCACTCCAAATTACAGTATGCCAGAAGCTGTTAGGCGTGTCAAGGTGGTGTCGGGCATATTGTAACCAGGCTTTTTTTGTGGCATGGGCGCAGTAAAGGCTTCTTTCTGGCAAGACCATGCAGCTCATTTTTGTTCAAGTATTGTTGTTTTGTGCACTTGAAACAACCACACCGTCTTTTTCCAGAGCAGCCTGTATTTCTCCTGAGGTTACCTGTGGATTTTTTGAAATCTTTCTTGGTCTACCTAACCTTGGTTTGGTATCAAGAAATCCCTGAATTGTCCACTTCTTAAGAAGTGATTGAACGGTACTGACTGGCATTTTCAAGGCTTTGGATATCTTTTTATATTATTTTCCATCTTTATGAAGTTCCACTACCTTGTTATGCAGGTCTTTTGACCGTTCTTTTCTGCTCCTCATGACTCTGTATCTAGCCTGCTCAGCGCATCCATATGAGAGCTAACAAACCCATTGACTGTATACACAGACACTAATTGCAATTTAAAAAGCCACAGGTGTGGGGAATTAACCTTTAATTGCCATGTTAACCTGGGTGTGTCTGTAACAAGGCCAAACATTCAAGGGAATGTAAACTTTTGATCAGGACCATTTGGGTGATTTCTGTTATCATTATGATTTAAAAAGGAGCCAAACAACGATGTGATAATAAATGGCTTCATATGAACACTATCCTTCAATAAAATATATATTTTTGTATGATCAGTCATATTTTCAAAAGAAGTGTCAGGGTATGCAAACTTTGAAGCACAAGTGTATAGTACAGTGGCTCTCTACCTTTTTGTCTGTGGACAGACTGATTAGCTTCCAGTGCTCATTGGTATCGCTTTTTTAGATCCAGAATATTTTTCAACAGGTTGATACGAACATGTGACACACAAAATGTTAATGTAATTTTGCCCTGATTTGAATATAGTGTGTTTTAATGGCAACTAATGGTAGTGGGACAATTCAAATATTAGACTCTCCTCATCCCTCTTTTGGAAGTTTTTTTTTAACCCTACACTAACTTTCAAGCCAGTAGCAGCACAGTGCAGAGCAGCATTGCCTGAAGCTGTTTCCTTCCTTCCTTGCGGTGAGAAGAAAAGACTACACATCCCATGGTGCTTTGCCGCAGGGACTTTTCCAGACACTGTAACAAAATTGTAGCGGTCTCTAATTGGCCAAAACTAATTATGAGTTTTTTGGTAATTTAGCTTGGATTTTCAGGGGTGTTCCGTCTCAGAAAATTGAAGAAATCTGCAAACTCTAGGGTAAGTTTATTAATGTTTATTTTGGGATTTTGTTCCATTCATGTAAAAAATGTTTGCGTACACTACAGATTCTCCTCTATCAGATGCATTTATAATCCATGAAACTTCCAGATAACTTTAACCCATGCATAGTGCTACAGAATATATTGTCGCCGACTGAAATCCGAATACAGGCCTCCTAAGCTCTGGGATAACTTTGAGAGCACTTCTTTCTCTCTCTCTCTGCCCCTCACACACATGCTCCTTATCAGATTCAATTTGTATAAGCATGGAAATCACCTGACTTTCCCATTTGCACATTATATTAACTGACCACTAGGGGCAGACAACATATTACATACTAGAGCCTTTCACCTCAAAGGATGCTATCAGATCCTCTCCCACTAAATAAAAAACCTTTCTAGCTTTGTATTCATAAGGAAACTCTCACTTCCCTCCTGACCCTTGCTATTCCTTATCTTTTACTTTTCCTTAGATCTCTGCCTTTTCCATCCCCTGTAGATTGTGAGTAGAGAGTTTCCAGTCTTGTAGATGCTTTGGAAAAAAGCACTTTCTGCAAAGATTCTAAGCTCAAAACAGGGCTCTCCATTTTCTACAGTTTGTATTATTCCTTGTTCTTATCCCCTGTATAGCGCTACGGAATCTGTTGTCACGTTACAAATAAAGGTTAATAATAATAATAATAATTTGGGCAACCACTATTTCCAAGTAAAAAATGAAGCTATAAAGAAACATTAGATAAGGCTGTATTAGATCAAGGCTGTGGTGGACTTGTTTGGCTGCACACTTTGGAGGCAACATTTGGACAGGCTCTTATGGGTTTTTGAAACTAAAAATCCCAGGCATTAGATTGCAGCCCTGGAACACTTTACAAGTGACCTTTATCCGGCCTTTTCAAGTCCTGCTCTTAGACTTCTTCAACTGCCAGATATGACATAGGTACTGAAATATGCGAGTCTGAGGATCTCTCTGCTTGAGACAGAAGTGAATGTTACTTCTTTGGAAACGTTTTGGCATGAGGTAATTTGCAGCCTGTTTTCCTTTATCTGTCTTTTTTTCCTTTCTGTCTCGAGGAGTGTAAGTAAATGTGAAGTTACAATGGCAAATAACGCTGGAAATAATCAACACCATTAAACTGAAATTGTTCTCGATTTATCGGAGGTAACAGATGTGTTTAGGAATATACTTCCTAGCTACATTAGTGTAAGAGTCTACTTGACCTCCTGACATGCTAAAGTAGGCAAATAATGAAAATAGTTAAATAATAAACCCTACTATTTGCACATGATAAGCTTTATCATTGACTTTGTATGGGCACCTTCATTTTTTAGCCAAATGGCTGTTACATTCACCACACCTGCTTACTTAATGTGTAACATTTACCTGATAAGACTATCTTTGCCATTTACTTGCCCAGTTCTATCATTAGACATTAAAGGGACATACAATGTTCATATTTGTGTAGCATGTATTTAAAATAGAAGGTTTTTTTTTATACAAAGCTATCTAGAGGTTTAAAAATATATTCATACATTCCTGCCTGAATTGCTTTTACTATAATGTTAAAGGGGCATGGAGGGTTTCTGGATTAGCCTGTCAGTGACCTCTCTCAAGTAGCATGTTGTAGAATGGTGCCACTGATTGTTACTATGAGACAACCTTGGAGAAACCAGTTAGGAACTGTGAGCCTGATTCAATTGAGCAATTGTAACTTACCGTAGCCCGTAAGGTATTTTGCTATTCAATTGGCGTCTTTCTGCGGGCTACAAGCGGGTTACGGCCTTGAAATTTTTGCTGTTGTTAAAATTAAAACTGGAACTTACGCCCCATCTAAGCCTTTTGATATTTCCCGTCTGCAAGAGTTCCGGGCGCTAAAATGACAAATTGCTTTTCAATTGCTACAATTCCCCAAGCCCGCAAATGTTTTACAGTTTCTGTAGCACTGTAAATGCAACTAAAAAAAGCAATGCTGCACTGTAAATGAAGTGGAAATTAGAATTACTTTCACAGTCTCAAGCTCGCAAATAGACAATAAAAAATATTATTTTTTTAATGTTTTGTTTCATTTCAGGTTTATATTGATCTTGGGAATCAATTAGTTAATACACATCGGGCCACCCACATGGACTAGAACAGTATTGGCATTTATTTTTTATTATTTTGTATTTATATATTGGACTCCCAAACGCTAACTGATTCACCTGTAACCTCCATGTTTTACTGACATCATGATGATGGTCTAATTTTCTATTGGCTGTTTCCAAATGGGTAGTTACAGCCTTGATCATGTTGCCGCCCTGCAATGCTACATACAAGTGCATGGTTTACCGTTTCAGCTTTCGGCCTGTAACTTGCGGGCTTGTTCAATTGAATAGCACCGTAATTGTAGCAGAACTCAAGCCCGCAGAATACAGCCTGTATACCTCGAGATGCTTTGAATTGAATCCGGCTCTATGTGTAAGATTTTAGGCAGCTTTTAAGCACTTCTCAATAAAATAAAGTACACAAAAGTAAGAAGTCAGGTATATTATATTCCTAGTGAAATACAGAAACCTTTCATATATCACTAAGACGTAATATTTGAATTTGGTAGTAGAGATAGTAGTAGACTACAGTGTAGATAAGAACTAACAAGGCAGCACACTGTACATAAATGTTACTCCACATACTGTTACTGTTGAGTTAATGATGAATAAACCTTATTAGAGCTCTTCTAAATGTGTATGTATGGTTATAGTATATCTTACACAAGACACAAGTAAAATTCCAATCCACTCTCTCATCATATCTCGTCTTGACTACTGCAGCTCCCTCCTTGATGACATGATCTGATCTGACCTTTCCTACCACCCCTCTGTCTCCACTCCAAGCCTTACTGAATGCCTCTGATCGACCCTTCTCCTGTACTCAATGCTCAGTATCTGCAGCACCTCTTTGTCAGTCACTCCACTGGCTTCCTGTAGCCTCCAGAATAAAATGTAAAATTGTGACCCTAACGTATAAAGCTCTCAATAGTAAAGCCTCCCCTCATATCTGTGCTCTCGCCTCAGAAAACTCCCTCACCCTCTCTCTTCGCTCTGCTATTGACCTTCCTCTTTCCACCTCTCATTCCCGCCTTCATAATGTTTCTTGTGCTGCCCCTATTCACTCCTTGCCTCGCTCCACTAGACTATCCTCCTGTCTAAAATCCTTCAAAACATCACTAAAACACATCTGTTTGAAGAAACTTATCACCTTCCGCCTTAATATGCACAACACATCCATCACCCTCCTGTACCACACCAAAACATTTAAATTTAAGTTTGCGAGTTTTCAATTTTGTGTCTGCTTTAGAGAAAGCTCAGTCTAAGTTAGATTCTAAGCTCAAAGACAGGGCCCTCCATTCATTCCCTATGTGTTAACATTGTTTTTAACTTGTACTTATCCCTAAATAGAGCTGTGGAATATGTTGGTTTGATACAAAATAGGATAATAATATTAATAGCATTTTGTACAAACAAATATATGAATGTGTGAATACATAAAGGAACATGTAATACAATTTTTTTCGTCAAGCATTTAAAAGAGCACATTTTAAACATTGCAAATTATAATAATTATTTTTTTGCATGACAAATATTAAGCAAAACCTGTTTCATCTTCATTGAAACTAACAGGAAGTGCACAAAGCATACTGATTGGCTGGAAGAGGACAAGCCCTTAAGAAAAGTTAAACCTTTGACCCTTATTTGAATAAAGAAGCGAAAAAGAAAAAATAAACAATTTCATGTCCCTTTAAATCACCACAGTTTTTTTCTATTGTGCATTTAAGAAAAATACTTTATTAAAGATTCTTTTCCTCTTGGTAAATTAAACAATGGAGCACTGTGATGATTTTTTTATTTTCAATAACTAAACTTTAAAATGAACAAAATATTTTTAGAGAGTTAAAATAAAATCAAACACATCCTTTGAATTTTTATTTTTTTCTTCCAAATTATTGATATACTGCAGGTATCCATTTTCTTTTGTCAGCTTATTCTGTCTATTATGTTCTCAAGAGGCTGTGGAACTTTTCATTACTGGCAGTTGTAGATACCACTTTCCCATTGTGTAGATGGAGACTTGCAATCAAAGTCTCCTCCCACCTCAGGAAGACAAAATCAAAATGGTAGATCACACAGCAGAATGATTGCATATATATTGTAAGATTGCAATATTTCAGTCATGTAAGGTGCTTTGGGAAAAAGCAATATGTATGTAACATTTTGCTTCTTTCGTGGCCCAATGGTTAGGACTCGGTGCTTACACTGCTGTTGACCTGGGTTCGAATCCAAGTCAGGGAAGCAAGAGGTCACACCACCCTGAAGCTGAGCAGAGTTGGGGCCTGGTCAGTACTGGGATGGTAGACCACCTGGGAATACCAGGAACTGTATGCTGTGGCCCACTGAAGAAGGAACTGGCAACCCATTCCAGTATATCTGCCATGAAAACCAAGTGGATCTGCATGGTGTGTTGTGGTCCATGACAAAGTCGGACACGACTTTGCTACACCATTTACATGTAACGCTTTAACCTCAGACAGGGTCCTCCATTGTTTCCCAATATGTTAATATTGTATTTTGCTAAATTTATTATAGATAGATATCCTTTGGGTCCCGAAGTTGACCTCAAGCTATAAACACATATTTCCTTATCCACTAATTTTATGAAACATACATTTTTAGATAAGAATTCTATAAATGCAGCTCTGCTAAGGACCCTTTCCAAACCTACGATTTTTGTGTTTAAGCATTCTCAGGGTTACGATATGGAATTTGTTGGTGCGTTGAAAATAAAGGATAATGCTATAAACAGTAATTATTATTTAAGTTTCCATTCTAACAATATTTAGCATATTTTCAGGTGTAGTTCTTTAATATAGCATAATTTACATATGTGACCTATATCTGTGCATGGCACCCCAACTTTTGCACGCAGGTCAAATGCACGCCGACAAATGTGCGCCGACGTGCACGCACACACAAAAGTATGCAGGTCAAATTCGCGCCCGACGTCTGCGCGCAGGAGCTCTGAACCTATCCAGCTTATATCGCCACAACTTCTACAATGACAATTCGTGATCAGAGGGAGATTGCTCAGCCAGTTTTTAAATAGGGGCTCTATACACAGTGGCAGTACCCAGTGCTGGGAAGCATAGCATGGTGGGTTTGTTGCAACGTATAGTTAGGTTGGCCTTCTGTGATGCCCATTACCCCATTACTTTCCTTAAGAAGAGAGTTGGTAAGGTTTAGTTTCTGTGCTTTGTTCTCGTCTGACTGCTCAGTGAGGAGGCACAATATTCTTCAAGTGCATACCAAGTAGTTTAAAGGCTATTACAAAATATTAGACAACTACAAATGTTTTCTTGATACTACTTGAAGAAGAATATTGTGCAAAGCACAGAAACTTAACCTAACCAACTCTCTTCTTCCAGCACTGGGTACTGCCACTGTGTATAGAGCCACTATTTCAAAACTGGCTGAGCAACCTCCCTCTGATCACGCATTGTCATTGTAGAAATTGTGGTGATATAAGGTGGATGGGTACAGAGTAGGTACAGAGCTCCTGCGCGCATGTTGTGGGGCGCGCATTGGGCCTGCACGCTTTTGTGTGTGCCGCATGCGTCACATTTGTCAGTGCGCATTTGACCTGCGTGCAAAAGTCGCGCTTCCATATGTGCACCATCTTGCAGACCCTCATATGCCATACATATGTAGAGCTGTACCTATGTATGTGCACCATCTTGCACACCCTCATCCGCCATACCTATGTAGATCCGTACCTATATATGCACACCATCTTTCAGACCCTCATACGCCATACCTATGTAAAGCTCTACCTATGTAAGTGCACAATCTTGCAGATCCTCATACGCCATATTTATGTAGAGCCATACCTTTGTATGTGCACCATCTTGCAGACACTCCTACTCCGTACTTAACATAGCTTATGAACATTGGGTTGCAAGAGCAGACATGGTGGACATTCTATCCACCTCTCCCTTAATAGATTGATAAAGTAATTGAGATAAATAGCTATAGAAGGAGCCATGATGGTGTCTGTCAAATATGTTCACCTTCTTCAATAACTCAGAATTGGTTACCTTTCATATCTAGTTTCCACCAAGACTGGTCAATCACCATGGAAAAGTTTACAGTAAATATTAGAGCGGACAGAAGTGTTAAGTGCAAACAAATGCACTCGTTAATGCAGATTACAAGTGACAGCAGAGTATCTGGCTTCATCTCGAGAATGTCCTGCAAGACCGCAGCTGTCATTGAAGTGATACCAGGATTACCAAGGAACTTGGAGTAACAGTAAGGGATATGTAGCAGAGGTCACAAGCAGAGCCATGAATACTGTTAAAAGATATCCTGGGAGACTGGCAGGAACGGAGTCAGAAGTGGACAAGCAATCCCTTGGAATGCGCTTTGGCTTCCTTAAGGTTTACTCCTTTCAGTGTATGAGATTAGTGAGGGTAATGCATCAGGCTGGGATCTATGTGCTCTCTATGTTCCTATTTTCTTTTATATGATTCCATGATGGCTTCTATCATTTCAATTAGAATAGTTTAGAAGTTCTAGTGAGCACGTGGAAATAAATCTTTACAATTTTAAGTTAAAGTGCCGCTGTAGGAAATTCATTTTATATTTGTTCTTTAAAGTGACACAGCAAAGGTTTTAACGATGGTGTACGGTAATTTAAAACTATAGGTAATAACAAGTACATTATAAATTAAATGTTATTAAAAATTATAATAAAGATACATTGGAAAAAAACATTGACATCTGCAACCTTTAGGTCAGTTTATAATATTATTGTAATATTTTGTTAACAAGAGATGGTTGCATAAATTATTAATTATTATTAACTTTTAGTTGTATGGTGCCAGCATATTCCGTATCGCTGTACAGGGGATAAGAACAAGCAAAATACAATATTAACACATTCAGAAATTGAAGGGCCCTCTTTTGAGCTTAGAATCTTTGTAGAAAGTACTTTTTTCCAAAGCACCCTACAAGACTGGAAACTCGCTACTTACAATCAAAGGGAATAGAGGAGGCAGATTAGGAATAGCATGGGTCAGGAAGGAAGTGAAAGTTACACATTTTTATCATTTAGTGGTAGAGAGATGAGATCTGAAGAATCATTTTGAGGTGAAAGGCTCTGGTATGTGACATGTTGTCTGCCCCTAGTGGTTAGATAATATAATTTAGCAAATGGGAAATCAGGTGAGAAAGACTTTTACAGAGCACATTGTGTGAGAGGGTGGGGGGTCAAGTACATGTATTGGAAAGATATTTCCATATAGTTGGAGACAGTATAAATCTGATAGGGAGGGAATGTGATAAGTGGTGCTATAATGCAGTTATATTACCTAGCGCAAGTTTTGTGTCAAGCACAGGGGACAGTGCTGAGAGATAATCATGGTGGGTATGGTGTGGTAGTATATTAGGATAACTTACACTGATGATTTGTCAGGTGCATGTGATTTCCGTGCCTCTATAAATTTATTTTGGATAGGGGTGGGTGGGAGAGAGGGAAGAACTCTCCGAGTTTCCTTCAGAGCAATGTTATTATTATACTTTATTTATAATGCGCCAACCTATTTCGTAGCACTATGGAGGGCCCTGTTATTGAGCTTTCAATCAGATATACACTGTGCTTTCCCTAAAGCACCTAGCGAGATCGAGAACTCGCAAACTTACATTCTAAAGGCTGTGGGTGGTGTACAGGAGAGTGATAGATTAATAGAGCATGTAAAGGCTAAAGATGATAGGCTTCTTTGAATAGATGCATTTTTAGAGAGATTTTGAAGGATTTGAGGCATGAGGATAATCTAGTGGAGCGAGGCAAGGAGTTCCAAATTATAGGTGCAGCACCAGAGAATTCCTGTAGGCGGGAGTGGGATGAGGTGACGAGAGAGGAGGAAAGAAGAAGGTCATTAGCAGAGCGAGGATGGCGGGTGGGAGCGTATTTTGAGATGAGCAGAGATGTAGGAGGGTACATTATTGTTGAGGCCTCTGTATGTTTGGGTCATAATTTTGAATTTTATTCTGGAGGCTATGGGAAGCCAGTGAAGTGCCTGACAGAGAGGTGCTGCGGACACTGTGCGTTGATTTTGGTAAATAAGCCTAGCGGATGTGTTTAATATGGATTGGTTTGGAGACAGACGGGTGATAGGAAGGCCAGCAAGGAGAGAGCTGCAGTAGTCAAGGCGAGATATGATGAGAGAGTGAATTAGAATTTTTGTTGTGTCTTGTGTAAGGTAGTGACGTATTTTGGAGATATTTTTTTAGGTGAAAGTGACAAGATTTTGAGAGTGATTTTATGTGAGGAATGAAAGAGAGGGCAGGGTCCAGTAGAACCCAGAGACAGCTGGCCTGGGAGGTGGGAAAGATGATGGGGTGGGAGCTAAAGAAGAGGGTGGAAAGACAAGGAGTTCTGTCTTAGACATGTTGAGTTGACGGGCAGACATCCATGAGGATATGCTAAAGAGGCAATTAGCAACATGAGCTAGCAGAGAGGGGGATAGTTCTGGTGCAGAGAGATAGATTTGAGTGTCATCTGCATATAGATGATACTGAAATCCAAATGATTTAGTTAGGGCACCGATAGAGTATGTGTAGATGGAGGAAAGGGGGCCTAGGACTGAACCTTTGGGTACGCCGACAGGTCGAGGGTGAGGCGAAGAAGATACACAGAGAAGGAGACGCTAAATGTTTGATTTTTCTAGATAAGATATGAACTAAGAGCGAGCAGTGTCACGGATGCCTGAAGAGCGGAGAGTTTGGATAAGAAGAGAATGATCAACTGTTTCAAAGGCAGCAGAGAGATCCAGGAGAATTAGGATAGAGAAATGACCCTTTGACTTGGTGATTTGCAGGTCATTAGATACAGTAGGTCATTAGCCCCTGAACCATTGAGTCCATTGTCTTGAGTGCAGTTGCCTACATGAAAAGGACAAGGTATGCTTAAGGCAACAGCACTCAAGTCAATGGATCGAGGGTTTCAGATACTTGCTCTTCCATTTAGCGCTTTTGTTATTTGATACTTCATAGTGACCCGTCTTTCAGTAGAGCTGAATAGAGAGGTTATGTAAATACACAGTTCCAATATTATTAATTTAATTATTTGAAACTCTCTAAAGATTTTTTGCCCTTTATCAAGTCAAATTTTTCAAAAGAGCAGTGGTCCCTTAAGTTAAAGCCAGAGGAAATTCCTAACTGTGCTTTGACGCTGTATTTCCAGCCGTTTTTTTTTTTTTAACCATTTGAACACTTTTTTCATGCAAAAAGACCCTAATAAAATATAAAGCCAGCACTTTTAAATGCATGCAAGGCAAACACATGAGTTGTGTATGCTATTAAGGTATGCTTATAACCCCACCTGAATTGTGGTGTTGAAGAAAGCTGTTTAGAATCCCTTGAACTGCAAGAAGACCCAATAAATAAAGCCGAACTGTTCACTGGAAGGTTTGATCATGAGGTTAAAGCTCAATAATTTTGGCCATATCATGAGAAGGCAGGATTCTCTAGAGAAGACTCTGATGCTGGGTAAGATTGAAGCAGATGAACAAGGGGACGGCAGAGGTGGAGATGGATAGATAAGGTAATTGAGCTATTAACATGAGCTTTGTGGAGCTCAGAGGGGTAGTGGCAGAGATTCGGACACGACAAAGACTAAATATCAATAAACCCTCTCAAATATCTCTGACGGCAAGTAATACAGAATTGTTCAGATCTTGTTTTTTTTAAGGGTTCTTAAAACAGAATTACATTGAACATAATGGAATATTGGTTAGAACTTTTAAAAATGTTCTCAGACTTTTAGGTCTCATCTGTTTGAATGCAGTTGCTAAATATATAGAAATATGCCGTCTGTTTAGGAATTAAGGGTACGGTTTTTATATTTATTTGTAGATTAAATTTTTTACAACATGTTGATAGGCCTATAAACTATGTTGGCACTAAAAAAAATACAATAATAATAGAGACATTTATTTTTGAGGTTCCCTGGTGGTCAAGTGGTTAGGATTCAGTGCATTCACCACTGTGACATGGGTTCAGTTCCAGTCAGGGAACCAAGAGGTCACACCAACCTGATGCCGAGTAGGGTTGGGCCTGATAAGATAAGAGACCAACTAGGAATACCAGGAGCTGTATACTGTGGCCCACTGGAGGAGGAACTGGCAACCCACTCCAGTATGTCTGCCATGAATACCAAGTGGATTAGCATGACCATGGACATAAAATGTTGTGCGTATTATAGTCCATGAGATCTGTAGAGTCAAAAACAATTGTTATTTTGGTAAATAAAATAAAATAAATAATAATACACCTTTCCAAGATAGAGACCACTAAAGTCGTATATTTGCAATATAGATCTCATCTTGATAATAGGCTTAAAGGTATATGCAAGTGAGCTGGGTTATAAATGCATCCTGTAGAGGGGAATTAGTAGTGTATGATAACATTTATTTGCATGCACTATGTTTTTTTAGCTTTGCATTAAAAAAAACAAAAAAAACAACTGTTGCAGGTTTACACCCCTAGGATTGAGCTAGGTTTCTCAGCGTACAATTTTCTAAAAGTGTACCCTGTCCATATGAGTGTGCTCAATTTGCAGCAATGCTGTATGCAGCCAGCATAGATGAGACTGCTAAATTGGGTCCTTAAAGGACCATAAATTGACATTCAAGTAAAAATGCTTGAGCTGTTACACAATTGTTCTTTAGACATACACCCTCTCCTTGATACGTTCTTGTACTGAAACCAAACATTTCAGCTGCTTCTTCCTATTCTAATTTTGTCATCTAGGCGAATTAGCATTTATGCTTGATTTATGGTCCTGCAATGACCTGCAGCGTTCAGGGTCTGTGCATGTGTCTCAGTGTGAGTGCAGGCAATTCACTGGGGTTGGGAGAGATCTCAATGGCTGGGGAGGTAATGGGGCAATTCACTGGGGCTGGGAGAGATCACAGGGGCAATTCACTGGGGGTGGGGGAGGTGATGGGGTAAATCATTGGGGCTGGAGGGGTTACAGATGCAAATCACCTGGGTTGTAGGTAAAACAATCCGTGAATGAAGGGACACAGACCTTGTTCTGGGTATTACAGAAATCTAAAGGAAAGTTGCAGCTCAATTCACAGACCAAAAAGATACAATGTATTAGTTATGCTAATTTTCCATGGGATTTTCAGGGGGTATCAACACTGATAGAAAAAAGTTTGCAAATGCAAGAAATTCAGCATACTTCAGTGTAACGGTTTAAATGTTTTTTTTTTAAAAAAATTTTATGCAAAAATTTTTTTTCATACACTACTTATTCTCTATCGGATGCATTAATAACCCAGCTCACTTGCATATACCTTTAGACAGAAACATATTGTTCCAGGCTTACATTTATTAACTATTATATGCATATATTATTGTGGGTAGCCATTGCTTTATTTGACAGGTATATTATGTATCTTGTAAAATCCATGAACCTTCTATATATCTTTAAAGCTATTAATTAAACCAATAGAAAATGAAACAATAAGTAGTTATGTTGAACTAATTGGGACACTTTTTATATTCCTTGCCGTGCCGCTGGGTGAGCATGAAGCCAAAACCAAACACTGACATAGACAAAGAGGGATAATTGCTTAATGTAGTGTTTTTATTGGCAGTGGAAAGTACTTCCATGTAAAAATGTTAATAAGCTCATTATTCCGATTGTATCAAGTAGTGACATATTCAGTACAAATGCTCAAATGAGAAATGTAATTATTTACAGCTTTAAACCTACGTATGTGGCTCCACAGTACATTTGGTCATAAGCACAGCTTAAAACCTTATTAATAGCTGTCAAAAAAAGAGTATACATCTGATATTTTTATGCCCGAGGTGCAGGAAGATGAGGTGATTTAGACAGATCACAAGACTAACTACCTGTAATTAGATAATCATAATATTTTGCTTCCTCTCTTCTTTGTCATGAGGATGCCTAGAAGCACTGTCAGGATGCATCCTCTGAGCTTGGGAATAGCTCTTGGGGAAATTACACACAAAGGAAAGTTACATATGATAGTTATGCTCATTACATGCCAGGAAGCAGCTGAAATACATTGAAAAAATATCAGAAATTAATCTTTAAATTTGTTTTTAACTATACTGATGTAATGTCCATAAGTGGTTTTATTTATAGAGACATTAAAGGTTCACTTTTTTTAATAGTAAAATAAATAAATAATATTATAATACATACATTCTTAAGTCTTTGAGCCTGATTCAGTTGAGCAATCGTAAGTTACTGGAGCCCGTAAGTTAAGTTGAATACTTTGCAATGGTTAATGCAGAACTTACAGCCTCCCGAAGCCTTTGATCTTTCACATTCGCAAGAGTTACGATGGCTAAAATCGCAAATCGCTTTTTAATTGCTCCAATTCCCCAAGGCCGCAAATCTTTTCACACCCGGCAAATGTAGAAGAAAATTCTACAAGTGCTAGAGAGGACCCACAAGGGGTTTAACCCCTGTTTGTAGCACTGTAAATGCAAATAAAAGATCACTACTGCACTGTAAATACCGGGGAAAGCGATGATAGACATTAGAATTAACTGCACAACAGTCTGAAGCTCGCAAATTAGCAATACATTTTTTTTATTTTTATGTGTCATGTTGGGTTATATTGATCTCAGGAATCAATGAGTTAATACATATCAGGCCACCCATATGGACTAGAACAGTATTGGCATTCATTTTCATAATTTCGTATTTTGACGGTTTGTGAGTCCCATCGCATATCGGACCCCCGAACCTAATTGATTGTCATGTAACCTCCATGTTTTACTGAAGTTATGATGGCGGTCTCATTGTCTATTGGTTGTTTCGAAACGGGAGGTTACAGTCTTGCCTAATTGATCATATTCCCACCTTGAACTGCTACGAACGAGTGCAGGGTTTAAGGAGTCGGCTTTCGGGCCCATAACCTGCATGCTCCTTTAATTGAATAGCACCGGAATCGGAGACGAATGGGAGCCCGTATCATGCCCGCAGACATACGGCCTGGATCCCGCGAGATGTGGGCTTGCAATTGAATGGGGATCATTGTTTGCATATTTAAACATCATTTTATTAACAAGTGCTTAAAAGCTATTTTTGTACTCACTGAAACCTACTAATAGACCCTGCTAATGTTTGCCCCTGTCGCTCATGGATGCAGTGTTTCTATAGTACTAGATGTAATAGCCAGTGGCATACTTTGTCTCTGCAGTAATTCAGTTACATGCTATTGAGACACAGTTTGTGATTGGCTAGGACATCTAATATTATAGAAACATTTTGTGCATGAGCTACAGGGGGTGGACCTTTACAGGGACTGTTTTCAGTGAGTAAAAAACAAGCTTTTAAGCACCTGTTAAAGGTATGTATAAGTTTCCTGGGTTTCAAATGTTTGGTAAAAAACAGGCAACGATTATCAGAAAAATATGTATTATATAGAAAAGTTCAGTGTTCTTACAAAGTTATAGGCAGGGAAGTAAAATCCAGCTTTGCACACCCACCGGATCGTTATACATAACCAAGTATGCATAGTAAGGCAGCCAAGTACTAAGTTTGACCCTTCTGGTGGAGACCAAACGAAGTACTTGCTGCAGGATGGAATGACGTGGATGGGTGGGGTCTGAGCTCACAACTAAATCAGAGCTCAATGATAGAGAGACTACATATCCCAGGCTGCTTTTTATATTTTTATTATATTTTATATAATTATATTGACAGTTGAATGTATACAGTTTTCTTAGATATGATACATTTGATAGGAATAATTTTATGTCCACCTCCTCAGATTTTGTCCTATTGACTTTATAAGAAAAGTAGTTGTACTTGTATAAAAATGACTACAACATTTGTATTGATTTCTTAACTGTTGTTATTACCATAGCTATTTCATCTGTAGATGGGGCCAGGTCATATGTATATAAACATATGATTCCCCATAGATATGTCAATGTGATACTCTATAAACAACAAAGAAGACAAAGGACGCTCATGATGGGTTCCATGAGATTACATTTACACCCCATACCACATTCCTTCGCTAAGGGTCTCTATTCAGTGAGAATACATATTTTAAAAAGTTCTCTCCTAAATAAAAAGCTATCAATGAACATTTTAGGAACTCCTAGCAGACCCATTTACAAGCTTTCTCTGCGTCTAATGACAGGTTCAGCATGGGAGCTCTAGTCCTCGAGGTCTGAGCCATCAAATCATACTTTTTTTAAAATATATCTACTCCCTTTCTAATACTATTGTTATTAGAGACCACCCAGCAACATAGCACTCATTTGTGGTCAGATACCCATCTATATCATGCAGGATGGCTGTTTAGTAGAATCAGGTGTTAGATTTGCTCTCAACTTTTTCAGTGCCCATAGTTTAAATTTGTAGCCAATAAGCCTGTTCTTCCAGGCCTTCACTACATTACTTACAATGTAACCCTACTGCAGCTGCCATATTCTTGAATATGCCATTATGATTATTGTTATTTTTAAACAACGTCCTTTCTCTGCACGTCCGTCAGTAACATCTTTCCTTCCTGTTCATTTATGAAATGTTGTTATATAAAAATGTGTGTGTACTCGTAATTGTAGAAACAAATATGGAACTGTGATCTTTGTGAAAGTGAGTTTACAGTTGTTGTACCAGGGAATCCTGGAGAAGATACAGCTGGATAATCCTTGGGATCCAAACTGGCTCCGCAACTCTGAAATGTGCTCTAGCTTGTTTGAAAATGAAGTACTACAGTAACAATTTTTTATTATTTCTGCAATTTGTATAATAGTAACAGTTCTTAGGTGTTCCATTAATGTGACACAAACAAAATAACTAAGACAGAGATGCCCATCAGAGAACAAACTAACTGTAATAGGTTAGTTCTATGGACATGATAACCCACTCTAAGAGGAACCTCTTTTAGCTCACTTGTGCCCTTCACAGGGAGAAATATCCTGTAGTATAGCAGTCTGATCTCACTCAAAAGAGTGACCCAGCCCTGAAATACCAGACAACTCTAGCCTGAACCCAGACGCGTTCCAGCCTCTATGGGCCTCGTCAATGAGGTGCAGCTGAACTCCGTAAGGCACAGTAAGCAAGGGGTCCACGTCTGGAGTCCCCTATCACCCTTAGGGAGACTAAACCCCAAGGGTAATTTGCATAAATTAATGTGACACAGCAGTAGTTCCAAGTATGGTTTATTTTTTATTTTTTAAATCATTTTAATTGAAAGAAAAAAAGGTTGCACAAAGTCCAAATATACATTACAAGATTTACACAATATAAAAGCAATTAGCATAATGTAGTTAAGCCTTCATTTTCCTTTCCTTAGTTTTTGGTTTTATAACTTTCCATAAGACATTTCTAAGTTACCCAGGAAAAATCTAAATTGTCTAAAAAATGAAAACTACAACCAAGGAAAAAAAAAATAATGGGGGTGATGGAGAGGGGGAGCTTGTGGATTCAAGGTCCTTCTTCGCCTTATAAGGCCAATGTGAGTTGTTTCCACGGTTGTTTCCATTTTTTGTAATTTGCGTCAAGCTCTACTGATATCATACACATCGGAAAAAAATAGACTTCTCCAAAAGCAGGAGTAGTTCAAGTTTGGTTTTATTTAAAACAATTGGTAGAACTTTATCAATTGAATATTGTTTGAAAAAAAAAAAAGCATATTCAAACAGTAAGCTAACATTTAAGTTTGACATAGAAATGTTTATTTAACAACATTTAGTTGAGTAAGTACTTATTACTTTTAGTTTAAAATGTCATATTTGGAACCTCCACTGTATAGCTTTACATTTAGATTACCATTGCTTCTCTCTACAAAAACGCAGTTAAGTAATTCTTTGTTGCAATGAGCAATCTCCTTGTCCAGGGTTCCAGACTGCCTAACAAGAAAGATAAGCTCACAGATGGGGGACGTGTAATAAGATATCCAAGGGGGTGTTTCTGCAATGTCCGCAGCACCTCTCTTAGTCACTCAATTAGTTTCCCATAGTTTCCAGAATAAAATTTAAAATCTTGACCATAACATATAAATCCCTCAACGATAACGCACCTCTTATATTTCTGCTCCAGTCTCAAAATACTCCCCCAACCACCCTCTGGGCTCTGCTAATGACATTCTTCTGTCCTCCTCTCATCACCTCCTCTCACTTTTCTTGCGCTGCCCCAATTCTTTGAAACTCCTCGCCTCGCTCCACCAGAATATCTTTCTGCTCAAAACCTTCAAAACCTCACTAAAAACTAATCTGTTTAAATAATCTTTTCACCTTCAACCTTAATATGCTTAATGTATCTATTATCCTTCTATGCTCGGCCCATACCCTTTAGATTGTAAGTCTGCAAGTTTTCATTATTGATTGGTTCTTTAGGAAAAGTACTATTTACATTTGCTTTTAAGCTCAAAGACACGGCCCTTCATTTTCACTTTTTGCAGTGCTTTAAAAGGTTGTCGACTTAACCCCTTACAGGCACTACAGAATATGTGTCACGTTATAAATAAATAAAAATAATAATAATGGGTGACCTAGATGGCATGTCATTGAATATAGCAAGTGAGAACTTAAATGTTTGATTTAATTAAACATCTATACAAATTTGCTAATTGTGATTAACTTTTTTAGCATTTATTATTATAGTCTATTTAATTATCAAGTAATTCAAATTATAAAAATGATCAAGAACATATAGAAATATATGATTACAGTTATTCTTCAATTCAATATAATAGACCTTAGGAGTCGGATGAGGTGAAACTAGATACAGTGGATATAAAAAGTCTACACACCCCTGTTAAAATGTCAGGTTTCTGTGCTGTAAAAGAATGAGACAAAGATAAATCATTTCAGAACTTTTTCCACCTTTAATGTGACCTATAAACTGTACAACTCAATTGAAAAACAAACTGAGATCTTTTAGGTGGAGGGAAGAAAAATAAAAAATAAAAATAATTTGGTTGCATAAGTCTGCACACCCTCTTATAACTGGGGATGTAGCTGTGTTCAGAATTAAGCAATCACATTCCAAATCGTGTTAAATAGGAGTCAGCATACATCTGCCATCATTTAAAATGCCTCTAATTAACCCCAAATAAAGTTCAGCTGCTCTAGTTGGTCTTTCCTGAAATGTTCTTAGTCGCATCCCACAGCAAAAGCCATGGTCCGCAGAGAGCTTCCAAAGCATCAGAGGGATCTCATTGTTAAAAGGTATTAGTCAGGAGAAGGGTACAAAAGAATTTCCAAGGCATTAGATATACCATGGAACACAGTGAAGACAGTCATCATCAAGTGGAGAAAATATGGCACAACAGTGACATTATTAAGAACTGGAGCTCCCTCCAAAATTGATGAAAAGACGACAAGAAAACTGGTCTGGGAGGCTACCAAGAGGCCTACAGCAACATTAAAGGAGCTGCAGGAATATCTGGCAAGTATTGGCTGTGTGGTACATGTGACAACAATCTCCCGTATTCTTCATATGTTTGGGCTATGGGGTAGAGTGGCAAGACAAAAGCCTTTTCTTACGAAGAAAAACATCCAAGCCAGGCTACATTTTGCAAAAACACATCTGAAGTCTCCCAAAAGCATGTGGGAAAAGGTGTTATGTTCTGATGAAACCAAGGTTGAACTTTTTGGCCATAATTCCAAAAGATATGTTTGGCGCAAAAACAACACTGCACATCACCAAAAGAACACCATACCCACAGTGAAGCATGGTGGTGGCAGCATCATGCTTTGGGGCTGTTTTTCTTCAGCTGGAACTGGGGCCTTAGTTAAGATAGAGGGAATTATGAACAGTTCCAAATACCAGTCAATATTGGCACAAAACCTTCAGGCTTCTGCTAGAAAGCTGAACATGAAGAGGAACTTCATCTTTCAGCATGACAACGACCCAAAGCATACATCCAAATCAACAAAGGAATGGCTTCACCAGAAGAAGATTAAAGTTTTGGAATTATATCCACAGTATTGGACACTGTAATCTTATATTTTCAGTGCTCTATATCAAATAACTAATTATTGCCATTTTTTTTAAATATTAAAAAATAACCTTTAATTTACCTATTATATGCAGTTCTACGCCATCTCCATTGATGTCTAATAAAGATCGCCCCATCTGTTATGTCTCAATTTCCAAGGCATTTTTCTACCTGAAGGGCAGATAAACAGTCCATTGCTGTGGCATAAAAATGCAGATGGTCATTCACTGTGTTGTAATGAGCTAATCCTCCAAGGTTTGATAAGAAACATAAACTCAGAGATAAGAGAGATATTGCAAGACAACAATGGAAGACTGCGTAAACTGTTTTTACTTATTTATACTACTGAAATATTTTGCCCATTATCAGCACTAATTCTTTATAATAGCACAATAAAATAGTGCATACCTGCCACATAAGAGACACAAATATTCACTATTTTTTATCCCTTCATGAGAGGGAATCAAATATGATGCCTTTTATTGTACCACAAATTAACATCCCACCGGCCTCCCTAGGTGCTAGTTATGGGTTGATGCGGCGCAAAAAAAGCTCAGAGCGCAGAAATAACAAAGTCCCAGTGTGACAAGTTCAACAGGAAATGATTATTTAGAGAGGTAAGAAAGCTGACATCCAGGGAGCTCAGCATGAAATGGCTCTCTGCGTCTGGCTCCGATAATGTTTATTTTTTCACTAGAGAAGTGAAATTAATGCTTTTTTGATCAAGTGGTCTCAGCGAGGGCAAGCGCTAGATTTATACTTCAAAAAGTCTTGCTGCAGGGAAAATCACAAGAATCGCACCTAAAGGATTTGTGTATTTTTCCTTCTTATATTTTATTGTAACGTGGCATTTCCAGTATTTGCAAGTTTTTGGTCTGCCACAGAGAATAGTGTATTAATGACAGAGCCGTCAAATGGACCTGATTTATAGTGCATTTTTTTTTAAATTTATGTGCATTTTGTAAATAAAATTGAAGAACTTCTGCTATTTCATTGCATAGTAGTGAGATAGGCTAATGTTCAAGAAATCAAAATGATCTGAAAGGTTCTATAGATATGAATTTGTTAGTGCTTGTGGGCAATGACCTTCTTAACAGTGCTCAATGCTAAGAAGCAGCTACAAAGGCAAGTAAAATATTAGCATGTATTTAGAAGGGTATAGAAGCAAAGGAAGCAAATATAATTCGGACACTATACAAATCCCTAGTACATCCTCATTTGGATTATGGAGTACAATTTGGGCGACATTTTAAAAGAGGACAAGGTACAGAGAAGGACAAGAAAACTAATAATGGGAATCGATGCGCTAGCTATGAGGAAAGACTAACCAAATTAAATATATTTTCGCTAAAAAAAAGTGCCTTAGTGGGGAGACGATTACTTTATACAAATACATCCAGGGTCAATATAGGGCTATGTCATGGGAACTTGTTTAGGTGTCTGTCATTATTGACTTATTTAGTAATAGTTCCTTTAGATTTTTGTTAGAGCTCAAGTACGAATAATAATTATACCTACGTTTATAAAGTGAATACATTTATAATCACATGACCCTGATTCTAATTGTCCCTAAAATGTGGTTAGTGTGAAAGAAAAATATAAAATTCAGGAATATCCAGGAAAAGCATCATGTATGTGAAATTTACAAATATGTAAGCTAATGGCATAACATTTTTTTTTTGTAAAAATCCTAATTTTTAAGAACTGTGTATAGAATATACCTTGTTTGGCTTTAACATTTTGTTTAGTTTTTTACATCTTATTAGAAGAAAATAAGTATCATAGTTTACAGCGTACTTTGTGATTGCAACAAGAAATATACAAAAGCAGACAATAATACATTTTGAAAAAGCTTATCATTTTCTCTGTAAAATTCTTTCAAGCAAAAATATGAATTATTTTGTAACAATATATAATGGGTATCTTTTATTTTTATTTAATTTCTTTAGATTTTTTTTTTTCTATTAAAGTATTTTAAGTGATAGAGTGCAAATTAACTTCAACCCAGGTGAGTAGTTGTTTTTATATAAGATGTGTAAAAACAAGTAGTGAAAAGGATAGGAGAAAAAGGAAAAACCTAAAAGGGAAAAAGGGAAGAGCAGATGAAGTAAGAACAAACATCAAATGAAAAAGTAAATAATAAAAGAGGAATTTTCCCCCACTCCAGTTCATTCATTCCCTCATTTCTCTTGAAAAAGATTAAGTTTGTGGTTTGTACCTTTTTATCGTCCCAGGGGCCTAACTAGACTTTGGGCTTGGCATTAATATGTTATGATAGAGAGGAGCCTAAAGCTTGTGATTATCGATAAGCTGAGAGAGCATTTATGGAGGATCGGATTCGGATTTATAATATAATAGGAGTTTTAGAATTTGATACCTACCCCTTTCCTTGCAAATGCTCTAAAACCCTGCTCCTGCAGAAATGTAAACTCCCCACTACCACAAACAACCTTCTCCTAAGTATCATGGATGCTTCCAGGGTCCAGCAATATTTTTTTGTAATTAAATACTAGTTTTGTGAGATTTTCTCTGCCCAAATAGTCTTGTTTTTCAAGCACATAAATTGTACAGTTTTCTTTTAAAGTGATCCAAATTGCTAGGCAAGTTAAATTACTAGGACATTATCTTCTAAAAAAATATATAACCCGAAATTTAGGTTATGTTTAAAAAAATATATGATTTTCCTGACCTCTTGTTAGTGAATCGTACTGAACACGGATTAATCAGAGTTTATGGCTGTAGGTGGCTCATTAGAGGCTTGTTGTATTTTGTTCAAATTAAGTGGAGTTGAATCCCATCCAAGACAGAGGCGCAGAGCAGGAAACACAAGCCAATGGCTGTCTGCTGCAGAGCTCTTGTGGTTATATTACATAGGTCCGGAGTTTTATGTTTCCCAAACAGCAGCTTGTATCCGCAAGTTGTAAGACTGCAGTAATCAAACTGATTTGATGGGTTACTTTTATATTCATTTGTTTATAATCTATTGCCTTAAAGGGAAATGGTTAACATGTTTCAAGTACCGTATATGTTTTCGTCTTCAATGCCATTTCAATAAGTGCACTGGTAAAGACTTGAACTTTTACAATAACTGCAATCTGTGATTGACTATTACCCCAATCCACTAAAAGTTATCCAGATTGTAGGATGGTGTAATTTATAATTTTACATGGCTTTACGAAAAACCCATAGTGATCTTCTTTTAGCTTAAATGGCCACTGTGGTTTGGGAAAACTCCATATGATTGGAAAATATATAACAAGCGAACATCATTATCGTTTAGCAGTGACAGGGATTGGATCAAGCTCTACCACTAACAATAAACATATTGAAAAAGATGACAGAGCAACAAATTACAGTAAAAATTATTTTATTTTATATTAAAGGCATATCTATGGTTCCTGGATTATGAATGCATTTGATAGAGAATCAGTAATGTATGAAAATACTATTTTTTATTTGCAAAGTTTGGATCACATGGTGTTCATTTTGTTCTCATGCACCTCTGGTACCCCTGTATATACATGGCTCCAAGTGAAGGGATACTGTACTGTGATAGTGCTGCAAGGAGTTCATATAATAACCCATTATCAACAGATGCACTGCAGTTCAAAAAGTTATTCCAGGTATCCCATCTCTTTGAGAATGAACCTAATTTGCCCTTTTATAATGCCGTCCGTTATTCCATTTCAGCATTTTTGTTAATGTTTTGTAAAACTTTCATTAATGGCGCGAGAGCTTGTTGGTTCCAGACCTCGGCCAAAGCTCATCTTTCATGATTTGGGAAACTAGATATATGAATTGTATTAATGATCAGTGCCTAATTAGACATTCTTGCTCATGTTAGGGAACTACAGTGGACATTTAAATACTTGACCACAGAAGAAAATTAAAACATATTGGCTTGAAAATCTGCTACCTATCTGATAGCATAGACATCTCTGAAAATGCCAGGCACATCTGTCAGCCATTGTCCCTCTAAGATCCAATAAACTCATGTTCATTTCTTCATTATTTCATTTGTCCATCTCGACCTCTGCCGTCCCCTTCTTCGTGTGCCTTCAATCTTTCCCAGCATCAGAGTCTTCTCTAGGGAATCCTGTCTTCTTATGATATAGCCAAAATATTTGAACTTCATCCTCATGATCAAAACTTCCAAGGAACAGTTTGTCCTTATTTCCTTTAGTATTGATTTGATTTCCTTGCAGTCCAAGGAACTCTAAACAGTTTTCTCGAACACCACAGCTCAAAGGTGTTAATTCTATGGTGCTCTTCTTTATGGTCCAGCTCTTATATCCGTATGTTACTACTGGGAATAGCATAGTTCTAACTGCCTTTGTTGATAGTGTAATAGCTTGTCCAGACTTGCCAAAAGGAAACCTATTCAATTTTTATGGCTATAGTCACCACCTGAAGAGATCTTGGAACCCAGGATATAAAATCTGTCACTGCCTCCACTTCTTCCCAATCTGTTTGCCAGGAGTTAAGGTTGCCTTTTATCATGATCTTCATCTTTTTAACATTAAGCATCTGACCACCTTTTACCCTCAACACTAGGCCCTTATTTCCTTCTCACTGTAAGCCATCAGAGTAGTATCATTCGCGTATCTTAGGTTGTTAAATATCTGAGCACTAAAATAAATAAAAACATACTGGCATGAAAATCTGATACCTATGTGATAGCGTATGTTTATTACCATAAGAACTTTTTAAAACATTTACCCATCCCTTCTAACCATAACTATTAAAGGGATATCCAGCCGTGGCAGTGTATACTTGTTGTGAGAAATAATAATGTAATAATAACAACTCCAGCAGTGAATTGTGGCTTTACTATCCGTGTCTGTGTGTTTTCTGCTTTCAGGTTATTATGAAAGTTAATCTACTCCTGTTGCTTTGTGGTGAACTTTTGCACCGATGTTCACAGCTGGATACCAACAGGCAGGAGGAAATTGGTGGGTGGGAAAGATTAACTAAGATTTAAACATCAACAGTTATAACATTGTTATTCCAAAGTCACAGTCGCAGTTCTGCGTCCTCTGAAGCCGCTTTCAGGGGAAGAATTATTTTATCACACTGTTTATTTGTGGCCGTTGTACTTGTTTTAGTTTAGTTTTACAGTGTTCTTTTACAATCAAAGAACTGTTCTTCCTGTTATTTTGGGCTGGTTACATTTTCAATGCTGGGAATAAAGTTTTAACATACAATTCAGAACCATAGAAAAACAAAAAAATGCTATTATAAGACAGACAATGCACCATTTTCCTCTCATTCTTGTTGAGAAATTTTATTCAAGTTTGTAACCCCAAGTACCATATTTACCACTTTTTGCTAAAAAAAAAAACAATGAAAAAATTGCTGATTTGGGAGGAACGAGCTGAAAAATATTTAACTTTCCTTTCCAAAACTGTTGTTTTATAGGGCATGAAATTAAATTATTTGTAGCAGGGGCTCTTCTCTAGTCATATGTATCCAGGAAGATGTGAGAGTGCAAGAGGCTGGATGACAGCAAAGTACAGGGGCAGATGGTTTCTGTGAGGGACAAAGGAGATAAGGATGAGTGCTGTGAGGGCTTGAGTGCTGTGTGAGGAGGGATGCGAACAAGGACTGGCACACCCTGACCCTATGCTGGCCTCTATTGGCCCCCTTGAAACCACCAGGCCCCCCACCTCGTTGAGGATGTCACCAGAAAGTGGAGCACGTGCATCCTGGTGCTCTACTGCAGGCAGAGGAGCTTCACATAGGCAAAAGGGAAGGGCAGCAGCATTGGGGAGGGGTCTTGTTATTGGAAGGATTCATAGGCAAGGGCACTGAGTGAGTTGGTACGGGGTGGGGGGGCAAAACATGTTTTCTGCAATGGGGCCCTCCATTCTCTAGCTCTACTATTGATATGTATGAACCCTAACTGTTTTTGTATTTAATTTAATTGTGAAGGCGCTCATCGCGAGGCCTGCAAGTTAGAGGGGGGAGAGCCTCGCATTGTGTGGCAAACAGCATTGCCAAGCTTCAAGTGGCTATATATATATATATATATATATATATATATATATATATATATATATATAAAAAAATCCATATTCATATATCACATATTTAATATATCGCAAATTCTGTATTTCTGTAGGGAGATGCATTAAATAAAAACTGTGTAAACTGGCATTTTTAGGAATTGCACAGTCCATACAAATGTGTGCTGTCTGATTGGCTGACAGGCATGATTTATATATCTATAAACATCTAGTACTGCTCATTGGCAAATGTGGAAATACCCCCAGGTCAATTCTACATTCAAAGAACCTTCTTTAAAAAAAAAAAAAAACAGAAAAAACTTAAATACTCTCTTTTAGATACCACAATGAAAAAGCTGCAACATTGTAAAAAGATACTCTTGAATAATACCTAAAAATGGTTTAAACGTTATCAGAACTAGTACTTGCAAAAGAATTTGCTAATAATTCTCATATATATGATACCAACACACTGCTGAGAATGAGGAATTGGGACACTGAATGGAAAAAGTTGGCAAGATTTTACATATAGGGAGTTGGTGCCATAGAATAGTATTTCAGGAGGCATCTGTACCTTAGTGTCAAGGCTAAACCAAGGAAATGTTGTCATTATTTGGTTTAAAAAAAAAAAGAGTAAAGGTCATTTGGCATGTAGTATAATTCTTAGAATGGAAAGTAAACTAGGACACCGGATATTTTTCTCTAAATGTGACTTTGCTGAGGATTCTTGGTTTAAGGAAATTCGCAGACACCCTGCCCAGCCTGGGCTTGACCTTCTCCTTGCCAAATAACTATCTGACTTAGAGTAATGGCTCTGTGATTCATCCCATTCTTGTGTCATTTGTGTCCTGTTTATTTTAACTTTCTATGGCAGGATGTGTCATTGCAGATATAGAGTTACCTTTACATTACATCTGTAGTTCACCTCACCAAAACCTTTCTCTTTTATTCTGCAAGACGAAATCTGCAAAAGATCATTTTTATTATAATTAATTCCAGCAAAAATAAGTATTTAGTAGTGAGACTTATTGGATTACATCCTCTTAGGGTAGATTCTTTCATGTCTTTCATGTTTCCATTTGCTTGTGATGTTGCAGACTGGAAATATTGGATAACATATCAGTCAAACTCCAACAGCCTTGAAATGCTAGGCAAATCCTCTATGGACACCTCAGATCCAGTCTCTGTTTGGCCAGTGAGGTCCTATTGGTCTGAGCTATAACCATGTAGGGTCACCCAAGATGGGAGCAGAGAGTTCAGACAAATCCTGGTCCACCGGAGAAGGAACGGGCAACTCACTCCAGTATCTTTGCCAAGATAACCTTATGGATAAGCACAACTAGAGATAGTATGCTGCTGTCCATAGTGTCACGCAGAGTCGGACACAAGTGAATGACTAGACAACAAAAAACATAAATGCCAATGACTGGGTCACTCTTTTGCCCTTAAGGGTGATCCAAGTGGTTTTTGGCATAACTCAAAATAAACTAAGAGAAGCACACATGGGATTAAGCTAGAATGTTATATATTTGAAGCATAGATTACAAGAAAACATTTTCCCTCTCTCCCAATGAGTTTATCTCATGTGATTAAGTATCCCTTGCGGTCGGGTGGGTGATAAATATTATGAGAACACGGAGTTGGTAAATGTATATATATCTAGTAAGACAAGATTCGGGATAATAGATTTTTTGGGAAATCAAGATGAAAAGTTCACTAGAAGGCATGATCATGAGGCTGTAGCTCAAATATTTTGGCCATATCATGGGAGGCAGGATTCTCTAGAAAAGACACTGATGCTGGGAAAGATTGTAGGCACAAGAAGAAGGTGACGACAAAGGCGGAGATGGATAGATGAGGTCACTGAAGCAATGATCATGAACTTGATGGAGCTCCGAGGGGCAGTGACTGAGAGATGCACCTGGCATTTTGTGGTCCATAGGGTCACGGAGAGTCGGTAACGACTAAACAACAATAGATAATGAAAGTAATAGTAAAGTACAGACTATTGAAGACCTATCATTATTCTGATTTACATGTAAAGATCTACAATAGACATGCTCATGTGGTTTAGCAACCCCAATAGTTAGAACTCCGGTATGCTAACAAGTATGACTTTAAGAGCGATATCTAACTATTCCTGTCTTTCCATTGGTATAATGGCCAATGTTCATTAACACTGTTGAGTGGAGCTTTTTCAGATACAATTTTAGCACCTGCTTGAGAGCGTATCAGAGACTTCTTGAAGATGGGGGTGCTCCAGTGTACGTTCAAATGTTTGCTTTCACGGTTTTGTCATAGATTTATTGTCATAAAATTCAGATCATTTTTATAGTACATCCACACACAGATCACTTTTCCCTAATCTTTCTTGGAAGCCAAATGTGCTAATGTGACAATCGTACGCACTAGTTACACGCATTCTGATTTTTATGTGTCAAAGAAGCGCAGCTGTGCCTTCAAACAATCTTACATTTACACATGGTCTGCATCGGTACACGTTTCCCAAACTTTTCTATTCGTCTTATGTGCCCCATTCAATTTGAGTCGCTTAAAAATGTATAGTTATACTATGCTCTTTGAAAAACTCTTTGATATGTCTAATTTTTCCACAAATATGACACAGTACATCACAAAAATATGTGAAACCCGAGTGTTACAAGCATGTGTTCAATGTCAGAACAGCTGGCCTTAGGTTTCTGACCATACCAAGCTGACTTTCTATATTTTTTATTCATTTTTAGTTAAAAAAACATGCTCACTACTACTACTGAACCCGTTTGCATTAGTGTCTCTAGGTGCAAATCCCATTATTCTGGCAATGTTCAAATTGTATTGCATTGATCATATTCTTTTTTACTAACTCTCCAGTAATGCTAGTTTATCTGCAGGCTTTTTGTGGTTTTTACATTCTTCCTTAACTTTTGCCATTTGTTCTAAAACCTGTAACGTGCTATTTCCAGTTGTTTTACTTAATGTTTAATGTAATACTTTAATGGAAAATGAGGAACATCATGACTGTTGGTTAAGGAGCCTAAAACACTGTCTTCAGAAATATTTAAAAATTAATAATGCAACTCTAAGATTAAATGTAAAAAGAAGCTATTCCTCATTTGATGCCTTTTGCTATTAATTACAACAGTTAGTAGAATGAAGATCATTTCAAAGGTTGAACATGGTGACTGGTTTTGTAGGTCATTCTTGTGTGAAAAAAGAATGGATAGGGAAAGTATTGAAGATATTTTTGGATGGCATTGAACTTGTTTTGTAGAGATTTCATTTAGGATTACACCCAACATTTCATTTGTTGACAGTTAACACTCTTAAATGACTTTATTGAGTATAATGGAATGGTATTGGGAATTAACTGGCAATGAACTATGGGCAAGATAGTTGAGAAAATTCTACATATTTAATACTAACTAGATGATGATATGCTGCTAACCGAAAACAGATACATATGGCAAAAATAGTGATCGTTCTCTAATGGTTGCAACAATATGATCTAAAAATGAGTCTACACACCAGAACGTTTCCTTTCTGTAGACCGCATCACAATCACTATAACGTTTTGAGTCTATTTTGTTGGTATCCTACACAACTCAGAGGTCTTCTTCACCCCTCTCATTCTCTCACTTTCTAAATCTTGCAGGGACCACCCCAGGAATATCTTCATAAAGACACCATTAAGACACAAATCCATGTACTCATTATGTCCCAAATGAACTACTACACACTCCTTATTGACCTTCCACTCAGCTGACTGTCACACTCCATTCTATTTTGAATGGTGCTACCAGACTAAACCAATCCAAATGTTTTGCTTTTCCCTTTTGCCTATTCGTACTCATAGGATAAGGTTTGGAAGTTCTTAGCCTAACAGGAATTGTTTTGGTAGTACAGCTACTTGTTATATCTCAATTCTTGCTACCATATATATTCCAAGCCACCCCTCTGCATGTGCCCATAGCCCTATAGAATATCGCTCTTCAAGTAAAAGATAATAATATTGCAACTCCTAAAGATGGTTTCTGGTTGGAGTTCTGTGCTGACCTTTGCACTAATCCCATGTTGTTCACCTCCACAAAGATTAGTAGCTTTGTAGCATGGAATACTATTTGCCGGTTATTATTTGTTGATCTTTAGTTGCTCAGTCATGTCCAGCTCTCCGTGACCTTATGAATCACAGCACTCCAGGCACATCTGTAAGCCACTGCCCCTCAGAGATCCTTCAAGCATTCATTGCTTCAATGAGCTCATCTATCCATCTCCACCTCTACTTTCCCCCTTCTTTGTGTGCCTTCAATCTTTCGGAGCATCGCAATCTTCTCAAGGGAATCCTGTCCTATTATAGGAGACGTTTTGTAAAATCATCAGAGCGAAGGACATATAAATGTAGGTTTGCAGCTGTTATTATTATTAACTATTTTTTTAATTTTATTTGTAACGCGCCAACATATTCCATAGCGCAATACAGGGGATAAAAACAAGGAAAAATACAGCAATAACAACCTTCCAAAAATGGAGGACCCTGTTTTGAGCTTAAAATCTTTGCCGAAAGTGCTTTTTCCCAAAGCATCCTAGAAGACTGAAAACTCGCCACTCAAAATCTAAAGGGAATGGAAGGGGCAGAAATCAGGGAAAGATTAAACAGATAAGGAATAAAAAGGGTCAGAAGAGAAGTGAAAGTTAGAAAGGTTTTTCATTTAGAGGGAGAGAGAAGGATCAGAGGTGAGGGCTCTAACATTTAATATGTTGTCTGCCCCTATTGGTGAGATAATATATGCATGTAGGAAAGTAAGGCTATTCCCATTTCACTATATATTTAATCAGAAATGGGGTGGGAGGGTGAGGGGTAGGGAGGGAGGGCAGAACTTCCAGAATTCAGAGTAACCAGTGAGGCCTTCTGAAACCAGGATGCAGGTCCCATATCCTGAAGACATATTACCGGAGATGCCAACACGCATTAATAATGCCACCTCAGCTCTATTAACAGTACTGGATCAGTGCAATCTGGACTCTTGTTTTGATCCACACTAAGCACCTTTGAGTTGAGCTGGGATGCCACATTAGGTCACATTCAATGCAATAATGATCTCTAGTATTTGACCAAATGATTGATTATTTTTAAACTGAACACTGAATTTTGCAAAAATTGACCCATGTGATAAATTCAATTATACTATCAGTAATTGTTTTACGAAGTATATCGCCTATTTTCCCTTTCATTTCTGTTAGCTGAGATGGTAAAGATTTGGTATCAGTAAGACTTGACAGGTTGCCGATATCCAGTCTTCCAATCAGCTATATGACCTGTAAGTAAGTAAGACTTCCTTTGATGCTTTCTAATGGTCTTGTTGCTTTAAGGGACACTAGTTGCAATGGTAAGCTGTGTAGTAATCTAGTTAATAATATTTCTATATGTTTTACTAGATGGTCCTCTTAATGGAAATTAATTGGTTTATGCTCCAGCACTGACAAACTAAGGTAGAATGCTGGTCTTATGTTCAGAACTTTGAGTTAAGATTAAGTCACTTTTATTGGAATTGTTAGGCATTTCAGCATAAATGGAAAATGTATATATACATAAATAGTCTTCATCTCATCCGTATCAACTAATGCTATTGGTTTCCATGCTGTTTGATGGTGTAGAGCAGAATTAATAAATTCCATTTCTCTTAAATGCTCATTTATATAATGGTAATGCATACAAAAGACAATAGATTTCCATTACCTAAATTATGAAGGAATTAAGTGTAGGAAAAAGCCTTTGATCAAGTTGGGATAAATTAAGTAACCTTCCTGGAAAGAGTGTAAGGTTATGTTTGGTTGGCTTGCACAAATGGAATGCTTAAGGGAGAATTGAGTCTTTGCTGATAAGAATTTCCTGGGCTGTGGACGCTGCTAAAAACAACAGACCCACTGTGCAAACACAGAAAGAAAAGTTTTATCACACATAGAATCCCATTAAAGGTCTCCTTTGCAACAAAGAGGTTGAAAGGTAATCATTGGCCTTTGTGGAGTATAATGAGTGATGATGGTTGGGGGGCAAGATTATTTCCTTGTAAACAGCCCTCTGTGAAAAGCATAATTACAGATAAAGGATTAATTGCTCAACCTATATCTATAAAACTTTGGATCTCATCTTCTATTCAGTGCAGTCAGGTATTCTATTAATCAGGCATATCTCAGATCTTCATTGTCTTCATTTAAGAAAGATGAAGTCCTGTGAAGATTTAAGGGATTAAAGCTGTGCTCTAATTAGCATTTGAATAAACCCATTCCAACAAAACATTTTCATCAGAAGGTTTCCCCTACATTCAAGCAAATGTCTTGGAAAATCAAAGATACTCTGGAAACTTCAAAAAAGCCAAGATCGTGTTCTTCCACAACAAAGATACAAGACTTAATATAGATTTACTAAATGTCATATGATTCTCTCTTTGTTTTTTCCAAGTTTTGTTTTATATTTTGTTTAAAGGCATATCTAAGTTTCCTGAAGTATGAATGCATCTGATAGAGGAAAATCAGTAGTGCATTCAAAAAATCTTTTGCATAAAAAAATACTAAAATAAACATTTACAAACTCACCCTGATGTTTGCTAAATCCCTTCAGTTTGCAAACAGCAGCTTTTGTTAGTTGACACCCCTGAAAATCCCTTCTAAGATTAGCATAAAATTCATAATTTGTTTTGGCCTATCTGGAGAAAGCAGAGGTTAGCTGATACATTTGTATTAAACTCTGGGGTTCCTGTGTTGCAAAGCAGCCTGGAATATGTAGTCAGTCTCACTCAATCGCTAGCTTTTACTCTCATGTCAATAACTTTGTAAGTACTGAACTTATATATTTATAATACATATTTTTCTGATAATCACTGCCTGTTTCTTACCAAACATTTGAAACCCAGGAAGCTTATATATACACCTTTAACTTTATTGCCTTAATGACCTGGAAAGTGTATGGAACAATCTTGAATTCTACACGGTTGGTACTGAACGTTAACCTAGGGTATCTTCACCAGACCATACATTAATATCCGATGCAGGAGAAAGCTTCTAATCAAGTTAGAGTTGTTTTGTCTTAAACCAGTTGGAACTGCTGCTCTTGTAAAAACACTGTCACTGCGTAAATCTCTGAAAAATAAAGTCTGCTGTTTTTCTAGTGTGACACGGCGTGACAAAATAAACTCTGGCTGGCTGGGCTTTTGTTCTCTCTCGTGTATCAGCAAGTCAAAATGTGGTGTGAAAATCTGCAACGCGGGGATGGGTGTCATACTTCAGTGAACTAACAGCAATAATATGTTAAAAGGCATGGTGTATGAAAAATAGGTATTTTGAAATAATCTCTTTTAATCAGTGAAAATATGAGGATATAATGATATTGATACTTCACACTCATGTCTCATTCCGTTTGTATTATTTTATCCGTTATATAAAATGCATTTAATATCCTTTTGATTATATACCCAGCTTTAGAAGGACATAGTAATCTGATATTCTTTAATGCAACCACTATAATGCCCTAACAAGTGTAGGTTGAGGTTTTAATTAGGCATTGATTATTAATAAAATTCATAATCCATGATTTAAAACATTTAATTTCACAGTTCAGTCTCTGGTTATGCTAGTATTACCCACTATAAAGATCAGTGGAGGTATTATTATTATTATTATTATTATTATTAACTTTTATTTGTAGAGCTAAATAGGGAAAAATACAATATTAACAACTGAAGAAAATGTAGGGCCCTGTTTTGAGGTTAGAGTACTTTTTCCTAAAGCACCTTACTATCTATCTATCTAGCAGGCAGCTTCTAAATTTTCAGACACAACGTGTACCAACACAACTCCATTGGCTGGAGACTTGTATTAAAGAGATTTCCCTTGGCTGCACATTTGTGCTGTTGGGTAGCCTATCAATGATTGTTTATTCACTTATGAGATCTAATTGCACTTAGACCTGTCTCTCAACCAACTTTCTCTTATTAAGTAAGTGTCATCCTTGGAGACTGAGATTGGCTCATTGAACATTAGTGAATTGCTGTGTGTTTGTGTCGTTGGACCTGAACACAACATGCTGATCCACTTGGCATTCATGAAAGAGATCCTGGAATAGGTTGCCAGTTCCTTCTGCAGTAAGATACACCATACAGCTCCTGGTATTTCTAGGTGTCTCCCATCCAAGTACTGACCAGACCCAAACCTGCATGGCTTCAGGGTGGGGTGACCTCCTGGTTAACTAACTGGGATTGAACCCAGGTGGTAGAGGTAAAAGCAGCAAATTGGTACTCGACTGAACGACGCAAACAGACGTGGACTCATGCCAGAATCTGGTCCTCCACCTTCTTTCTCTTAGGGCTCAATTGACTAATTCAGTGTTTTCATATCCTTAAATAAACTACTAATTGTGCCCTTTCCCGAGTCCCGTTCACTGTGTAAGCTTCCTTCCTGTGTCCTTTTAAATGCTATTGTATTAAACATGCCTGTGTGCACTTGTAAAAAATATGAGTGTTGACCTTGACTTCATTTCTCAGGCATTTGGGATTTGGTGGCCTATATAGAAATGTATTAACTACCCCGACAAACCATGGGCCTCATTCAATTGTGATTTGGCCAATTGAATAGGGGTATAAATAAGCACATAGCATTTTTTTTTTTAAAGAAGTTTTTAGTTAGTGAAAACCTTGCTTTTGGATAGATGTTTTCTAACTAAAAACTTCTTTAAAAAATATATGTTATGTGCTTATTTAGAGCCCTATTCAATTGGCCACATTGCAATTGAATGAGGGCCCATGTCTGTATACCAGTGATGGTGCAAAGGTAAAAATAACAATAAGGATTCTGGGGTAAGGGATGTTGTAAATAAAATCATAGCATAAAGGGATATGGAAGCTTTCTGGATTTTGCTAGGTATATAATATGTGTGTATATATATATATATATATATATATATATATATATACACACACACATTTATTTACTTTATTTTATTAAAAAGTGCTTATAATCTCTGTTTTTACTGTCAAAAATCAAATAAATAGTCCCTGTATGTGTTTACCCACTGCAGTGTATGCAGACACAGACTCTGTAGGGCTGGATGTGCAGTGTGGCGAGGGGCCACCTCTCAGCAGCATGTTGCAGAATGTGTGTGTGTGAAAACTTTGAGTCTGTTTAAAAGCACCATTAAGCAGAGAAAAAGTCATAAACCTGTTTTTTTTAAAATAAAAAATAAAATGCATTGGACTGTGGAGGCATCCATTATATTTTGTTAGAATTTGTGTGTGTGAGATTTACATTTCTTGAGAGAAATTCTTGCTCTGATTAATGTAAGCGGTGTATGGGCTGCTAGATGGAAGGGATGTGTTTTCTTTTTTTTAATCAGATCCAATTATTTAACAAACATATTACTCCCTCCAGGATAGGTAAAACTGATACAATGGATTCCTCTACTCATAAACTCATGAATTATTCAGCTGCTAATCTTTTTTTTTTTTATATTTTAATTACTGTAACCTGCTTTGTAATACTGTCTTCGCCTCTTCACAATGAGTCTACAGTATTTGGAGAGGCAAATAAGGAGGAGGAGTGCGAGACGGGAGTAGAAACACTGCGGCTCTCAGTATTAATAATCTTAGTGGTAATCACGATTAAAGGGGCTTTGTAGTTCTTCTACAATAGGATTTCATTTGTTTATTTAGTCAGTATTTGAAATGTATATATAATGTAGCTTCTGATGCTTACATTTAAATAGTAGTGTTTCATGTACTAGTAGAGTACAGTGAAAAGAAGTAAAGAGTCATTGAAACAATTTTTTATTCTGAATGAGGGCTTGGATAATATTGAACAGCTTCTTTGAAAACCAAGTTACTGGAGCAGAATATACTGCTTTGAATGTGTAATTATCTTTGGGGGCTTGTCACTATTAGCCAATGTCCAGCAGTACAGCTGTATGAGTCATAAGTGCTTTCCATGTTTCTTTAAGATGTGATTGCAGATGAAGTTGGTGCATTGTATTTGTAGAGTAGATATTCAGACTCTCAGAAACTCATATTAAGATTAGTGTTCAGTAGGGGATTGTACGTTTGTGAGCTTTCAATCTTGAAGGAGCTTTAAGGAGAAGCACTATGTACATTTGATTTTAAGCTCAAAGACAGGGACCTCCATTTTTGCAATGTGTTAATATTGATTTTTTCTTTGCACTTAACCCTTGTATAGCTCTACAGAATATGCTGGCACATTACATTATTATTATTATTATACTTTACTATTTATATGTTCATGGGAGCATCATTATTTCCATAAGGTTTCCATTTTGGGTGTATTAGTTGGTTATTACTCATTACTTACAATGATAATGGAATGAACAGCTATCTGGGCAAGAGTCCTGTTAATACTTTGATATCCTGAACTGAAAGGCTGATGTTGTTATATTTGTGAGATTTGGACAAAGATTAGTGGCTAATTTACAAGAGAGACATAATTATAATTACGTTGGTTATTGGTTTGAGGTGCTGTTTATGAACAAACTTACTCTGTAGTAAACCCTCTGTTCGTCTGATACTTATAACATTCGGATATTGCTCATCTGCACTGACTTTTGTCTCAGGAATTTGAAAGCTTCATGGTTTGATTTGCACAATACAATATTTAATTAGCAAAAGAAAGCATCCATTCTTAATGGTAACCTAGTACCATATATAGACCAGATAGGGACTGAGTCTAAAAAAAGGACTTTAAGCAGATGGACTCGCATATATACAGTAGGTCCAACCCAAACAAAAAGTTTGATATAATTATCCTGGGTAGCATCAATCACTGGACTCAATGTAAGTAAGATACATAAATACCAGATCCCACTAGTGGTGTAAAAATCATCAAAAATAATGGGAAGGAAAGTACACCTTTTCAAACTAGTGGGGAAAAATCGCCATGGTTGGGGACAATATTCATTGTGTAAAGGCATATAGGCTTGGACCCACTGTTAAAACTTAATGTAACACAGCAGAGGTTCCAAATATGACATAACTAGAAAATTGCCCGTAAAAAAAGACGTGAATAAAATCCCTCCTCCCCTGTGTCTCCTCCACCCCCTCTCCCTTGTGTCTCCTTTCCCCCGTGTGTCTCCTTTCCCCCGTGTGTCTCCTTTCCCCCGTGTGTCTCCTTTCCCCCGTGTGTCTCCTTTCCCCCGTGTGTCTCCTTTCCCCCGTGTGTCTCCTTTCCCCCGTGTGTCTCCTTTCCCCCTCTCATTCCCCTTCTGTCTCCTTTCCCCCTCTCATTCCCCTTCTGTCTCCTTTCCCCCTCTCATTCCCCTTCTGTCTCCTTTCCCCCTCTCATTCCCCATGCGTCTCCTTTCCCCACTCTCATTCCCCTGTACCTCCATTCCCCACTCTCATTCCCCTGTACCTCCATTCCCCTGTACCTCCATTCCCCTGTACCTCCATTCCCCTGTACCTCCATTCCCCTGTACCTCCATTCCCCTGTACCTCCATTCCCCTGTACCTCCATTCCCCACTCTCATTCCCCTGTACCTCCATTCCCCACTCTCATTCCCCTGTACCTCCATTCCCCACTCTCATTCCCCTGTACCTCCATTCCCCACTCTCATTCCCCTGTACCTCCATTCCCCACTCTCATTCCCCTGTACCTCCATTCCCCACTCTCATTCCCCTGTACCTCCATTCCCCACTCTCATTCCCCTGTACCTCCATTCCCCACTCTCATTCCCCTGTACCTCCATTCCCCACTCTCATTCCCCTGTACCTCCATTCCCCACTCTCATTCCCCTGTACCTCCATTCCCCTGTACCTCCATTCCCCACTCTCATTCCCCTGTACCTCCATTCCCCACTCTCATTCCCCTGTACCTCCATTCCCCACTCTCATTCCCCTGTACCTCCATTCCCCACTCTCATTCCCCTGTACCTCCATTCCCCTGTACCTCCATTCCCCACTCTCATTCCCCTGTACCTCCATTCCCCACTCTCATTCCCCTGTACCTCCATTCCCCACTCTCATTCCCCTGTACCTCCATTCCCCACTCTCATTCCCCTGTACCTCCATTCCCCACTCTCATTCCCCTGTACCTCCATTCCCCACTCTCATTCCCCTGTACCTCCATTCCCCACTCTCATTCCACACTCTCATTCCCCTGTACCTCCATTCCCCACTCTCATTCCCCTGTACCTCCATTCCACACTCTCATTCCCCTGTACCTCCATTCCCCACTCTCATTCCCCTGTACCTCCATTCCCCACTCTCATTCCCCACTCTCATTCCACTGTACCTCCATTCCCCACTCTCCGTCCCCGTGTCTTCTTTCCCCCTCTTACTCCCCCCCCCTCGTGTCTCCCTTCCTCCTCTCCCTCCCCTGTGTCTCTTTTCCCCCTCCCCTGTGTCTCTTTTCCCCCTCCCCATCCCTTGTGTCTCCTTTCCACCAGAAACCAGTTACTACTGGGGGTGACGCGAGGCTCGCGGTCGACGGCTCGCCTCGCTTTGCGAGGCTTGCAAAGTGTGACCAACATCGTAAGCGTTCTGGAAACTGACAACTATATATGTGATTTAAAACTATAGATAATAACAAGTACTTTATCAGATACTGGAATATGCCTATTATTATTCAGTGAAGACAATAGACCCAAAGCCTCAGTAGATATTGAGTAAATATTGGTAATGATCTCTCATTAGCAAAATATTAGAATCCTGGTTTGTGAATGTATCACACATGCTAATTGACAGTTAATTATTGCAGACTTCAGTGTTTAATAAGCAAAAGCAATTTTAATAATATTCAATGGATAAAGTACTTGTCATTATCCACATTTTGAAATTATACAATTATTGGAATCGCTATTGTGTCCCTTTAAAGTTTTCTCTTATGATTAACGTTCAGTATCAACAATACCAAATATTTAAATATAAAAGGAAAGAATAAAATAAATGATCATCTTGCTTTCTAATTATTGTTACCACTTAATTACCCATTCACCTATAAGACTATAAGTGGACAAGAGCACTGACCTCCCACCCTTTTGCACTAATTCATATTTTGTCAGTATCTACACCAACATATGTACTAGGTTGCAAATACGTTTCCCTATAATAATCTCTGTTGCACAATAAATAAATGTGATTTACCAGAACATGTATGATAATCTAGAACTGAGAATTCTCTTTTGCTGCAGGGGTTAATAACCTATACTCCAGATTTATATATATGGCTGCACTTTTCCGGAGAAGCTGTTGCTTTTCTTGTTGTGCATGTTATTCATGTCTGACCGTATCAGGAGGTTAGGAAAAAAATAAAAGAACATTTTTCACATTTACCTTTTCCTTGTTTTTGCCCTTTGACTTGCAGCTGTATCCTCTAGAAACGAGTTGATCCGGGCCAAGTTTCTGGTAAAATATGTGCAGAGAAGCTAAAAGTAATCAGATGGAAATAGATTGCTTTAAAACATTTTACAAACCGTTCAGTCAAGTATTCTACCATAGGACAAAAGAGCATATTACACTTGTGACTATTGAACTTGAGAATTGTTCAAGACCTGAAGACCTAGCATTGGTTGTATGTGACCTTTGGGGTGTTCCTTCCTGTGCTGTAGTTGCTGTAAAACTATCCCCTGGTGCTCTGCTTGGCTTACACCCGAGTGGAAATTCAGAGTTATTAGTAATTCCACTAACAGCTGTACTTCATGATCATGATGTGATAACTCATTGGTGTGGGACTCTCCAGGCATTTTTCTTTTCTTAAATTAGTGTTTTAAGTAGTTTACTTGATTTATTTTATCCTCCTTAATGTAAAAACGATATAACATTTACACGGCACTTACTACTAAGATGCCCTCAGAATAATAGATTATTCCTATCAAGAGCAGCGGTTCCCAATCCTCTCCTCAAGGCCTATCGGACTGGCCATTGTTTTGATTTAACACTGTGTGAACACAGGAGGAGTAATTAGATTTCGACAGACTCTAATTGCCTCATCTGGTGGGTCTTGAGGAGAGGTTTGGAAACGGCTGGTCTAGAGCCTTCCCCTTTCTTCCTGTTTTATCTCATAGAAGCTGCCATAAAGCACAGCTGTGACCTATAGCCCTGCCCCAGAGAAGGCAGGGTCTTCACACTATAAGTGTCTCATGCTATCCCGATACATAGCATGTCTCTGCTTATTACCAGAATAAGACACTGCTAGTGGGACGCCCCTTCCCTGTGGGTGTGGTTTAGGTTACAAATATGCAATAATTGTCTCTTTAACGGAGTATTCCATAAGTTATTTTTTTAAATTTGTGATTATTTCTATCATCATAAGTAGCCAACGTTCAGAAATCATTGAAGACCCCGTATCTACACTGTAGGACTAGAAGTAAGGAGTCTTGTATCCACCATGCTTTATTATACTGTGCATTACTGAGTGGCCACACACTATTGGTAGGCTCTGGATGTAGCTTAGGATCCCCGGTCATAGCATGAAGAGCCTCTTGATCTGGTAGGACTTGGTGTAGAAAGGGGGAGGGAAAGCTGGTTGGGGGAAGGATCATTATAAAACACCAATGAGCGCTGCCGGCGCCATTGGTCACCCCACTAGCCTCCCTCCAGTATAGTTAAAAAAGTGTTAATGTTATTAAGATCTGGAAAGTATTTCTATTGGGTTTAAATGGTTATTGTATGTAATGTTTGAGGATTTGTATAATAACAGTGGCGGAGTTGCCCGGGCCAGTGGTAAAAAAAGGGCCCGTGCCTACCCTATGGTAGTACAAATGTGCGGGCTCAGGGAGTGGGGTTATGGGCTCCTTCCCTCAAGTGTATTAACAATGAATTTTTTTCTTAATAAACACTGTGGCCCCTTTTACCTCCAAATAGGGTGTTGTGTTACAATTGATTATTTGTATGGAAGGCACCATAGGGTTGTGCCTTCCATCCAAGTATTTGCCCAACGCCTTATGGCTACTGGTAAGACCTAAGATACATTTAGTGCCTGGTTGCAGTAGAGCCTTATTTGATATGTCAACGTGCCTGGACCACCAATAGTTACCAGATACTTAGCCGTGTCATTCTGTTCTAGTCATGCGTAACCGGGAGACTTTCCACTTCCTAAATCTGTAACAATATGGGAATGATTTTTTTTATATTCTATTATGTTGTAATTGATTTATTTATCAAGATTGGCTACCATTATCTTCATCTGTTACATATGAAAAAAACTGCTTACTCCCAGCAGATAACGAGCTGCTTTCTTTGATTGAATATCTAAGCATTCCTAGTTTTGTACATTATTTATGAATTCATTCGTGTCTGTATTTCAAAAGAGCTGGTTATTAAAAAAAATCAATTTACATGTTTCAAGCTTTTTGTCTTTGTTATGTATTATGTTTTTTAGTTCTCTGAACACTATGTTTTTGTGTGTATGAAGTAAAATACTAAAATATTTCAGATTCTTAGAAAGAAATATCTGGTACAGAAATCTTTTATTACATTATCACCTTAATTATAAAGAGATATTGAAGCGTATTGTGCTGTTTTCAAGAATTTAAAAGACACATTGACATATGCATGAATAATAATACTAGTAGTAGTAGTCATAGTAGTAGTAATCATAGTTACTATACCAACAGTCTGTTAAAGCCAAACAAGAATACGTCCAGTTGTTGGATGTTACTCGAGGAAAACCTGATGTTGCTACATGTATCTGTTTGCCAGAATATTTACTTTAAAGGACCACTGTAATGTCCGAACAGGAGCTAGTAGATCTTTATTATATCAAGAAATTGTGAAAACCAAAAATATGGCCAATTGTTGGATGCTTCTGTTTCTACATGTATCTGTTTGCCTATTTGTTTGCCAGAACATTTACTTTAAAGGACCTCTATAATATCCTAACAGGAGCTTGATGTTGTATTCAGGCATTGCTCATTCATAAAATTAATTTTTAATGATTTGAAAAATCAATTTTCAATAATTAAATCTGACCGCTGTAAGGTCAATGGGGAGGTGGCTGTCTCTGTCAGGAAGCCGCTCAATTTCCAGAAAGAAGGAGCTACCAACTTTCTATTGGCTGGAAACTTGATGTTAAAGCCATGTTAACTAGCCGTATTAATCCTTTGCAAATAGAAGGGCAGAATGTGGAGTGCAAAAAGTAATATGGGTGGTGACTGTAGCCTGGAAAACAAGACTATTGCTTTTTTGGAGCAAAGCTATGACACATCTGGACAAGCAATCTAAGAGCAAAAACATCACATTGTCCGTAAAGGTCCACCATGATTTTCCCAACAATAACGTGCAGCTGTGAAAGATAGGAAGGCTGATTGCTGGAAGAATAACACTTTTTTTAATTGTGTTTTTGAGGAAGTTATTGAGAGTTCCTTGGACTGCAAGAAGATCAAACCAATTCCTACTCAAGGAAATGAAACCAGGCCGCTCACTGGATGGATTGATAGTAAATCTAAAACTCAAATACTTTGGCCACATATTGAGAAGACTCACTAGATAAGACTGTGATGTTAGTTTATATAGTGTCTAACTTTCCTAACTGGAAATGCACAGAACATACTTTAATGTGTAGATCTAATTGGCTTTATACTACATCATACATACTATCATTATGTTACATTTGTCTTTCTATTAAATTTTTGAGAATTCCCACGTACTGTGTAATTGATCCATGCTTGTGTTTTTTTTTGCAGGAGAGGGCTACTGACAATATATATGGCCAACCAGGTAAGTAACATACAGCTTTTTATAGAATCTTCATCTGTAAAGAAAATATTCTATATAATTTATCAATATTTTTCTGGGAAATATAGTTTATAACCTCCCCCCCCCCCTCCAACATTATTACCCATGTAAGCAGTGGGAATTAAATCAATATTTTTGGGTTAGAATCATTATTTCAGTTCACCAAAAAGGATACAATGTTTGTGGCACAATTCCTGGTGACTGAGTGGGCATGTTATCCTAATTTTTATGTATTAAAGAGTGAAAAGAGGGATTCAAAGGGATGCATTAGTGAATTCGGTTTCCTTCACCCTCCCTTCCATAGGCTCAGTAGAGGCAATTTACAAGTATATTTTAAAGCCTGCTTGGTAACTGCCCTTTGCAACCTTAAAAAGCAAACATGACTATCATGGGATGTTCCATGCATTAGAACGACAATTTTCTCTTTAAAAATTGTAAGCCCATTAATTACATAAATGCTAATGCTGTTAGTTTGTTACATCCTCCACAGTTGTAAAGTTTATTCTAATCTAGAGTGGGCCATTTATAGGACCACAAAAGTTGCCATATTTATTCTGCACCATCAGTTAGACAGTGGAAAAGCATGTGGAAAATGTGTTTACATTTTTAAAATTGACCATGAATTAAATTTGATTTAGAACCAATGACTTACGAATGAAACCTTTTTTATGAAACAACTACACCAACACACTCTGCTTAGAAAATTAAGTATAAAAGTTAAACTTATCTCATTATTTGAACTCTATCATATATATATATATATATATATATATATATATATATATATATATATATATATATATATATATAGAATAATTATGTGAACTAGTTATTTAAAATTATATAGATTTCTTATTTTTAAACAGTAAAGAAATCTAGTCAGTCTTTAAAACAAGGACCTTCACCACCACAGATTGTAGTCTTACATACTGTGCCACCTGCACTGATGCTACTCAGACTGCTAGAATAGTTACAAGTAGTTACCATTCACTTAGCCACTGCCTGATCCTAAACTTCTACACGTGATTCTAATTAATATTCATTATGTTTAGTGCAGTACAGAGCTCATTACTCATTAGGGAAGAGGCAACACACTGAAATAGCCTGACTTCACTCTCTATCTATTATTATATTATTACCCTGTTTTTGAGCATATTTCCAAGACACGAACACACAATTGAATGGAGGGCCCTGTTTTTGAGCATGTTTCCAAGACACGGACATACAATTGAAAACTCGCAAACTTACAATCTAAGGGTTTAGGTGTAATACAAGAGGGTGACAAATACAAAATGGCAACGTGAATACAATTTGTTAAGTCAATTGGAGGGGACTGTGAGCTGTACTGTAGATTGTGGGTGGGAGTGTTATTAAGCTGTGGAGTGTGCAGTTGTAATTATAGAGGATGAAGGTGATATGATTTTTTAAACAGGTGTGTTTTTAGTAATTTCTTAAAGGTTTTGAGGCAGGAAGTTAATCTAATGGAGCGAGGCAAGGAGTTCCAAATAGTAGGGGCTGCACGAGAAAAGTCCTGAAGACGGGAGTGAGAGGAGGTGATGAGAGAGGAGGAAAGAAGAAGGTCGTTAGCAGAACGAAGGGGGCAGTTGGGAGAGTATTTTGAAACAAGAGCAGAGATATAAGGGGGTGCACTGTTGTTGAGGGCTTTATGCGTTAAGGTCATGATTTTAAATGTGATTCGGGAAGCTATGGGAAGCCAGTGGAGTGATTGACAGAGAGGAGCTGCAGACACTGAGCGTTTGGTATTGAAGATAAGTCTAGCGGAGGCGTTCATTATGGATTGTAGGGGAGACAGACGAGAGATGGGGAGGCCTGCAAGGAGGGAATTGCAGTAGTCGAGTCGAGATATGATGAGAGAGTGTATTAGAATTTTAGCTGTGTCTTGTGTAAGATAATGACGAATTTTGGAGATGTTTTTTAGGTGAAACTGACAAGATTTAGTTATAGATTGGATGTGAGAGGGCGGGATCCATTAGAACCCCAAGACAACGGGCCTGGGAGGTGGCAGTGATGATGGTGTTGTCAACAGTGAGAGATATTTGAGGAGTGGAAGCTGTAGTAGAGGGTGGAAAGATTATCTAATGGTGCAGAGCCCATATGGGGACTTTGTGATTGTTTAAGACTGTGTACTGTGTGTAAGTGCTTATGGAATCCATGTCTAAAGTAGATATCAGTAAAAATTGTGATTATTACCTGCTAAGTAGTTTACGGAGTGATTATTAAAGGGATCTTTTTCAGCTTGAGAAATATAGATAAGCCCAATAGAGACTTTATCTGTGTGGAAAAACAGCAAATGCTACCAGCATAATATGAGTATGTGACAGTGGTAAGATAGCAAAATATATGGAAGCTTTTGACTTATGTTTCTAATATGAATGTATTAGATTGTAATGAGAAATAGCGGCATTCAAAGTATTTAGTACAGAGGTAAGTATGTATTGCTCTTCGCACATGCTCATAACACTTATTACCCCACACTGTGAGAAATAAGTAATCACTTGAGATAGACATTAGCAACCTCATTCAATTGGGGCTACGTTTTAAAACCTAGCCCGTAACTTCAAATTTATGTGTTAAATTGTTAAATTAGCCCTGTAACGTTGCTCGCAGCGGGCTTTGCGTTTTAACACGCAGGACGGCTAAGAATAGGCTACATGCTTAGCAAGGTTGAACTTTGCGCACGTAAATCCTTTGCTCCCGTAACCGGTACATGTTTAATTCAGCTATTAAATTGCAACGTGGAAACTCGCGAGCAAGCACGTAACACGAAAATGGAGCCCAAAGGCCAACATGTGCTTGAGAGCACTTGCAAAGCAAATAACAACACTATACTGTACATTTATTATAAGGGAAAGTGATGTTCGATCTTAGAATTAATAGAACAACATTCTCAAGCCTGCAAATCGGCCCCGAAAAAATACTTTATTTCATGTTTATATTTTGTGTTCTATTGATCCCTGCAATCAATGTTTTAAGACATATACTGTAACTCGCATGTAATAGAATATCATATTTATGGCTTTAGTAATACTGCATTATATCTGGAATAGGGCTCCAATCGCAAACTGTAATTGAAGCACGTAGGACTTTAAAATCTACCCTCCCCATTTTCGGAGACGTAACGTTAACAATCTCTTTTTCCATTGGCTCCATCTGAACTCGTAACTACGTAATTGCTTAATTCTTTGCGTTCGAGTACGCATCTCTGACAAAATAACACCGGTTGTAATTATATTTATTTATATGTGTAGCTTTATATGTGGACCTTATTTATATGTGGACCACTTTAATGGAACGTGAAACTGTTTTTGATGACCAATTGGGAAGGAGTTAAATGAATTGCTGTTGAACTAAATCCAAGTGCCAGGAACCCCATTGTATAATTTGCGCATTTGGAAGATAAATATTACTCAAAGCATATTTATTGATTAGAGGTTCAATAAACAGTTATTACTCTATTATTATAAAGTTATAGATTTTTGTACTCTATTATTATAAAGTTATCTATATTCTTAAATTATATTCTTTTGGTTACTTTTGTTGGGTCTTTTTTATAGCACATTTGGGGAAAAAAGAAGCTTTTTTCCAGATAAACAACTCACTGTTGTTTCTCTTGACTTTAAGCTAGATGCGCTTAGGAGTAATTTTATCAACAAAGCACTTAACATGATTAAATTCTGGATAATTACTCCTCAGTCTGGGATATTCATTAGAGGGCAGATCTTTACGTCATGGTCATTGCAATAAATCATTTAAATGGTAGATTGTCCAATTTGAAGTCATGTGAAAATGGACATTGCTAATGTCCTTCCCTGTAAGTAATACAGCAATAAAGAGAGATCTTGGCTGCTGCTTTTTGTGGCTTGACATGGCTAATTGGCTTTGGCATGTTGGCCCCAGGAAACCTCATCCATCACTTTAGAGCAGGAAGTTTGGCAGAAGTCAGGAAAAACATTCAATACTTTGTTACTTGCTGTTATGCAACACTGATTTGCCATTTTAATCTTTGAGAGGTAAAAGTCTGTTATAGGCTTGATTGACCCATTCCATGCCCTTAGTCTGTCTGCAGAAAGAGAGAAGCCCACCCGCGGAATGCTTGTTCAAAAGGACACATTAAAGGTATATGGAAGTGTCCTGTATTATGAGTGCATCTGATAGAGGAGCATCGGTAGAGTATCAGTTTTTTACATGAAATAAAAACGTAAACACCTTGAAGTTAGCAAAATGCCTTGTAATTTCTGACACTTCCTTGAAACCCAGGTTAAAATAGCATAAAATTCATCATTTGTTTTGGCCAATCAGGAGGAGGCTCAGACAGCTGATACATTCTGTATCAAGCTTCGGGGTTCCTGGCTGTGCTGTAAAGTCTCTATACCAAAGAGGTTAAATTACCTGGCTGCCTTTCCTCTGTGTACTTGTTATGTAATCTCCCTATGGGTGTGCAAAGCTGGATTTTATTTTCCTGCATATAACTTTATAAGTACACTGAACTTTTATGTATAACACACATTTTTCTGATAATCACTTCCTGTTTCTTACCAAACATTTGAAACCAGGAAACTTATATATACCTTAAAGTCATTCTCTAAAAGCACCTACTGCTGAATTCGGCTGTACCAATATCTTTATTATGAAACCATGTTTTGTTTGGGAGGTTGGATCTGCTCATAGGTATGTGGGAGATTGTTTTCGAGATATTAACCTTCTATAAAGGACCACTGCAATGCTCTAACAACAAGAGCAAGATGTTTTAGTTAGACATTAGTCATTAATAAAGTAACATTCAATGAATGGTTTTCTGCCATTGTATCTAAGTATATCATTCTTAAAACATTTTGGAACCTGTCCCCAAAGCAAGCCCCACATAATAAGGGTAGAGACAAAAATATTGCTTTTACAAATTATTGGATATGAATTGTATTAATGATGAATACATAATTAAAGCAACAAATCTGGCCTTGGAATTGAGTTAGCACATCCCTCCTGGGGAAATCAGTTCTGGGATCTGACTCAACTTCTCCATAGAGAAACACTGAGATGATTTTAGAATATGCTAGCAGACTCAACAGTGTTTTTTTTGGTGGTCCAGTGGTTAGGATTCAGTGCTTTCACTGCTGCAACCTCTTGATTGGAGCAAATATCATTGACCATTTTGATACCATCCGAAGACCAGGAAAGCTACCAGCTAGGGAAGGAGTCAAACATTTTATAACCTACCAGTCAGATTTTTACCCTTTGTCCTATGCTGTAACGTTAAAATAAAACAAATATTGTAGAGTTCATTAAAAGAAGATAATGCTGCGACAAAGGTTAAATAAGGACTGTGGTCCGTTGGATAACTTCATACATAAAAACATAAAGCAGTGGGTTGTAAACACACGGCCCACCTACACCACACTATATCTACCTGATTAAAACATCAGACCACATATTTTTTCTTGGCTTAATGTTGCATTCAAATATTTTCTTGTTACATCTTCTTGGAGGCTGTTGTTTACTGCCTGGACTTAGATATATTATACCATAGGAATGTTTTGCCCAGCTTTTTATACACATCTGGAAATGCTATCTAGTTAAACATAAATAAATAGATGGCGCAAGTCTATGTATCGCACGGTTACAACTTTTCCATTGTGGTGAAATACTTTTTAGAACACTTGGCAGATGGCGTAACCACAATCATTATCTGCTTTCTCAACTTCATTACACTAATTATGCTGGCATCATTACTCAAACAGATAATCCAATCCAGCCGTCAAGAACAGAAGTAATTAATATTCATGGTTCTCAATATGGAATAAGTAAATTTGTTAATTTCAGGAACATGTAACTTTTTTAAGAATGCAGATTTCTATTTCACAGCCTCATTATTCCATAAGAGGTGACCTCCAATAAATATTGTTTAATTTTATTAGGATAATTTGTAAGGTTTAGGGATTAGTAGAAGCAACATTCAACTTAGTTTTTCTCTTCTTTTTTGTGTTTTAAAGAAGAATATAACTATACTAAAGATAAACTAAGCTGACACATAGGTCTGTTTGTGTGCCCATCCACTTGTCTCTTTTTTTACTGTTTCTCTGTCTGTCTTTCTGGCTCTCTCGCTCACTCTCTTTCTTTTTCTCTCTCTCTCTCTTTCTCTGCTTCTCTATCCCAGTCTGTGTCTGTGTTTCTGTCTCTCAGGCTCTCACTTGGCCTGTTTCTCTCTTACTCGTCAAACTCTCTCTATGTTGGTCTGTCAATACAATAAAATGATATAACACACAAACATAAAATATCAAAGCAATATTCAAAGACAACAAAGTATGTTTACAGTAGTGTATTGCTTTCATTTCACCAGGGATATTAAATGGTGTCATGCAAGAAGACTCCCCATTTGAACTATATCATTCCTTCACACTACCAGTATCTCATGTTGATGAGACACACAGTATGGCACTGTCTACTTGTTAGCAGCATGAGACACTAGTAATGTGAAGCCCCTCAGTTGTGGATATTGCTTTAGGTTACAGCTTTGCAAGATGGCACCTCTCATGAGTGAGAACAGGAAGTCAGGCAGTTCCAAATCTGTTGCTCTGGAAGCTTGTTAGAAGTGTACGTTTTATATAATAATTACTAGAGTGCAAAGGTCATATTAGATGCACTTGGGGTCTCAATGACTTATGGTGTGACAGTCTTACATATATTCTGCAGATTTATATGCTGTCTCACCATATTCTGCCAGCAGGACTGGGCGACTCTCTGTCTATCTCTCTTTTCCTCTCAGTCTCGCTCTCTGTCTTTGTATGTATGTCTGTATCTGTGCCTGTTTCTTTCTCTCTATACGTGTGTGTATATATGTATGTATGTATGTATGTATGTATGTATGTATATATATATATATATATATATATATATATATATATCTCACATAGATAGTTGTGAGCATTCGAGCCGTTGCTCACGCTTGCGGGCTCCTTGCCAGCAACTGCGACCCTGGCAAAATCTACGTTGTTACGCAAGGAAAATACGAGACACGTTACAAACCATTACGACCTCTCAAAAATCATCCACAACACGCGCGCATGAAAACATGAAAAATACAACAAATACACACAACAAATACATAAAAATCTTACTTACAGGAAGAGGGAGCATCCAGGACCTTGAAAACTAAAGCTACACCTCAATTTATCTCAAATTTAAAGAGTTTAGACACTAAAAAATTCTCTAAGCGAGAGAAAAAATGACCGCCGAAAAAAACGAAAACGAGGCTACAGCAGTCTAAAGACGCAAAACACCACCCAACACCTATGTATTTGCCGAAAAACAATAAACACAATAAATAAAAACAACAAACACATAAAAAGGTTACTCACAGCAAGGGGGGCACCGAGGACCTCAGCAAGTGAGGTTACACCTCCATTTAAGCACACATTTCGGAGTTTAGAGACCCGAAAATCACCTAAGCGAGAGAAAAAATGGCCACCGAACAAAACGAAAACGAGGCTAAAGGTCCCTATACACGCAAAACACCACCAAACAGCTACGGATATTCCAAAAAAGTCACACGACATAGAAAACGAAGGACGCTACATCATCCACATTATATACACCAAACACCATTAGCTCACTTATAAATTCATTGCCTTCATTTTTTGACGGGCAATTCGCTAGTATGTATATAGTGGTGGAAAAGTCCTGGGCTCGTAAACTTTGCTGAACTCAATATCTTCTAGGTCTATAATAAACTCCCTCAATGGCGCTCAGAACAGATATTATTATTTCCTTTATTTGTAACACACCAATATATTGTGTAGCGTATAAATAAGTAATCATGTCTAAAAGTTTTCAGTTTATGAAAAAAAATAAACATTTATACTGGTTAACAATTCATAGAAAGTTTAATATTGCAGTAAATGTCAGCACTTGTGACCCAGCTACTTTATCAATATAAATGAAAGTTGCTCCCTATAAATTGCATTTGTATTATTCCTAAATGCAGACATTAGGATTCCAGATGTGTACAAGAAAACCATTGTGTCTTGGAGAGAATGGAAAAGCAATGAGCCCTTTCCATTTGCTCTCATCCTCTGGATTTTAACAGACTCCCTATTATTTATTCCATGGCCACTTCTGAAGCTTTACTCCCCATGATTGATTAGGTGGGTGGTCTTCCCTGAGGCATCAGGTAGCACAATTGGTCACTTTATTTCTAAACAGGTGCAGAACTGCTGCCCGATGTCCTTTAGCAAAGGAGATAAATGTAATAGGAGATCTGGCATTGATCATTATTATATCTAAATGGTATCAAATTAATGAGATAATCAGATTGAAACTTATCACTGAATTACTAAGGAAATGAACAATTAGTTTAAGGAAAACAGAGTACAAACAAGAACTTTTTGTGCAAGCTCTTATAGTTAAATAGATTTGACATGAAATGTGCTTGCACTGGCTCTTTATCAGATCACCATTAAATAACTTAAAAATTACATATGCAAACCGCAGCAAAAGAAAAAAGAAGCTGTAGCCCTAAAAAAATAATGTAAAATGAAAGCTTACTTTTTTATTAGCATTGCCTTGAGCTCTACTGAAAGGAAGTGAAAGATTTTAGGATGACAGTAAAATGGATTTCAGGATGACTTTTTCCCTCTGCTTCTAAGGGCAGGCTAGACCTGAAATACCAGGCACTAAATAACCAGTAACCTCCAGATATACATGCCATCTATAGTTTGCATTTGTCAGTGAGGTGCTAGAGATCTCCATTGGAATAATTAGTAAAAGGCCCATATCTGGGTTCTGTATACCCCTTGGAGATGCCTTGGGTATAGCTTTTTACATATATAAATAGACTCCAAGTACCCTATAGAATAATCTCCAGTCAAGAGTAATAAGTTTTATACATGCATGACATTGAAAACCTCACTTTACTTGCCTGTTTCAATAAAAATATCTTTGCTGTTAATGGGCAGTTACTGTTAATGGAAATGCTGTAGACATAAAGACTCAGCTAGCTCAACAAGCTTCAGACACACCAATACCACTGCAGTCCAAGAAAAAAGGCATTTGTAAAAAATATAAAAATGTTACAGGGTAATATAGCCCTGTGGTTCTGATGGGTTTAGTTTTAGGATCAACAGTCACTTGGATTCTTAATCTTGTATTCTTTTGTTTAAATATGAATAATATGTGCAATAATTAAATATATTAGTTGTTTGCTAGGCGTGCTGCTTCTCTGAAAACACAGTTAGTAAGTAGTATACGAAAAAAAAGATGGATGGGGCGAGAGAGCGCACCAGATCCCAGTGCAGACAACCATGGTGTAACAATCCCAAACTTTTTTTTTTTTTTTAAATATATTAGGTTCGACTCTCACCTTCTTTAACCTCAATTCATGATGTATATCAAGGACTTCCCAACATGTGTTGACCATATATATATATATATATATATATATATATATATATATATTATGGGATCGTTACACCTTCGTTATTTGCACTAGGATCTGGTGCGCTATCTCTCCCCCATCTCTTACAGCATCACAGCAAGAGCGTGCAGAGTGAGGCAATGGTGGTCAATTCACAGGGGCCTGTTGTACAATAAGATAATAAACCATAAAAAAAATATAAATCTTTGAAGAAACACTATCTTTCTGCCACTACACGTAGCGAGGGCTGCGGGCGAGGGCCTCGGTTGCTGGCTGGCGCTCCATGCCAGCAACTGAGGCCCTCGCAAAGCGAGGGCTGCGGGCGAGGCGAGGGCTGCGGGTCTCGGTTGCTGGCATGGAGCGCCGAAGGCGCTCCTTGCCAGCAACAGCGACCCTCGCAAACTTTACGTCGCAACGCAAACAACACGACACACAAACTACGACCCTCGCAAACTTTACCTCGCAACGCAAACAACATATGAGGCACGTTAACACACATTACGACCTCGCAACACTCGGACGCAACTCGCGAACATTACAAAATTCAAAACACAATAAATACACACACCACATACATAAAAAGCTTACCTACAGCAAATGGAAGCATCCAGGACCTCAAAAAATACACTTAGACCTTCAGTTCACTCAAAATTAAAGAGTTTAGACACTAAAAAATTCGCTAAGCGACAGAAAAAATGGCCGCCGAACAAAACGAAAACGAGGCTACAACCGCAAACACCATACGAGACACGTTAGCACACATTACAACCTCGCAAAAATCATCCGCAACCCGCGAACATAATTTTTTTAAAAACACAATAAATACACACAGCACATACATAAAAAGCTTACCTACAGCAAGAGGAAGCATCCAGGACCTCAGAAAAGCAACTTACACCTTCATTTAACTCAAAATAAAAGAGTTTAGACACTAAAAATTTCTCTAAGCGAGAGAAAAAATGGCCGCCGAACAAAACGAAAACGAGGCTACAGCGCTCTAACCACGCAAAACACCACAAAACACCTACGGATATTCCGCTAAGACGCATACCACACATTACCCGCCATTTTCGCCAATGCGGAAGAACACAACTACGCTAACGTTTTTTTTTTTTTTTCTGTCAGGCTCATCTTCCTTATGACCCACAGCCACCTCCCCCAATCTCTTGATTATTACTTACATTGTATTTGTGGTTAAAAAAGTTCACCCTCTTAATATCTCCTCTGATCTGCAATACAGATTAGTTGTTAATTGATCCAGAGGAAGCAAATAGAAAAAAAAATCCAAGTGCAACTTTGCCAATTGTCTCAAAAGGGGAAAAATATAATTAATTCCTGACCCTAGATACTGGCGATCGGACTCCTCCCTGGATCAATACTCCCTCTCTAGTTATCCAGGATAACCCTGAATGCCCTTTTTACTCACAAATATATCCAACCCCTTTTTAAAGTTAACTGTCAAATCCTCTCTCACCACCTCCTTTGGTAGAGAATTTTTACAGATTGACAACCTTTACTGTGAAGAACCCTTTTCTTTCTTTAAGGTGGAATCTTTTTACTTCTAACCTCTCTCCACTCACTCTTCCAGTAATCTCCTTTAGAATGTTAGCTCTCAGAACCTCTACTCCTTCTGTAACAATGTTTAATAATAATAATAATAATAATAATAATAATAATCCATAATGAGACAATTTTGAATTATTGGAAATACTTAATCGTTAGTATCGTCAGGATAATATGAATTATTTGGGTTGAATGTAATAGGCCGTGTGATTACCAGTCATATGAACTCATTTAAACACCTTAAAATATTCCTTTCTGTTGGTTTCTATGTAATAATTTGTTTTATTCAATAAACAATTATTTTGCCACACTCCAGGTTGTGCTTTTCTCCTGGTTTGAGGATAAGCTAATTCACCTCAATTACCTAATCATTACTGAAAATGGATTACTTCCTAACTGGTAATGAGAATAACGACATGCCTAAATGATATCATGATGTCTCGTTCCACATGTGTTTATAGGGATCCAAAACCAAGTGTGGAAACGTGATTTTGGTTCTGATTAATTTTATTTTCTCACGTAAGAACCTAGTTCCATATTTACAGTATGCTCAAAACTAGAAGAAATATGTTAAATATTACCTTTATTATATTAGGTTTCTAAAATGAATTTGGCTGTTAGCTTTTATATGTAGTATCAGTCACAGCTATTAAAGGGCCGTTGTAGTCTGAAATGTAAAATATCAATTTTAAAACATTACAAAAAATTTTTGTATGAGAATTATCTACTGTGTTTTTTCCTCCTATATGTTACAGTAAATAAAATGACAGTGAGTCTTATAAATGTCTGAACTACAGCTTAGTGTGCGCTTATTCCCATTTGGATTTAATATAAATCAGATAATAAAACAAATTGAACACAGTCTTAATGAGTCCTTGTTTGTACTTCTTAACTCACTGGTAAGATACAGGCGGATCAGACACATTATCTTTTATCTAAACAATATTTCATTTAAAATTAGTGTAAATTTTCTTGAGTTTATACTAATATTCAAATGAATCTAATTTATTATAGGAAAACAACATGCTCTAATCGAATGCATAGCAGTGTTTTCACTGATACAGCAAAGTTCCCAAAAATGAATGAAGTGTGTGTGTATATGCATATGCATATGTGTGTATGTATGTATATATATATATATATATATATATATATATATATATATATATATATATATATATTTACAATAGGATTTTTTAAAACAAAATGAGTGCACGACAAAGACCTACTATTCTCCTAATTATGATAGCCCAAATGGTACATCAAAATATGTAGATAAGAATGAAGATAAAGTATTACACTACAGGTAGATATAAATCTACCAACTGGGAAAGAAAAAAATGGCCGCAGAAAAACGAGGCTACACGACCCCTAAGCACGCAAAACACCGCCAGGCACTTACGACTTCTACACAGCAACGTATGAGGTACAAAATACACTATTAGGAAGGACAGAAAATGTTGGAGACACGCGTAACACATAGACAATCGCCGCCATTTTACAACACTAACTTCAAACTAATAACATTACCAATCTAAAATGCCGCTTTACATAACTAAACAAACTGTTTCCCCTCGCGCCTGCAGCCTATTTACACTGCACACTTGCCACATTGCTGGCACTTACACCTCAGGTCAGCAACAGTCTAACAGTACATTGTATGCTACAGGAAAACAACCGTGATTGTTAGTTTTTCACCATATTAATTACAAATAGTTAAAGTATATTAATTTATTATTTAATTAATTAATTATGAATAAAAAAACATATATATAAAAAATAAACATAGCACAGGAGAGGCTCGAAATGAGCGCCAAAGGCGCTCAGCACAGAGATTACAATGCTCACACAACCAAAAGTACACCACACGAGAGCCTCGCGATGAGCGCCGAAGGCTCTCAGCGCGGGGCTTGCAATGAGCACCGAAGGAGCTCACAACACCAAAACTATGTTGGCACCCTATATGTTCCTATATCGTTTTGTTGCCTTGCCAAGTTATTCTCTCTGCAGCTGCTTGTGAACAAGACTCTTTCCAGATAAAGTCTTACAATGTGCAATGTTATATTTTTGAAAGATTTGAACAAAAACCTTGGGGAAGAAGTCAATGTTAGATCGACTAATGTCTGCCAGGTTTTCTCCCCCAACGCTTTGAGTGATGGTTTATAGGGATTTAAACTGAAATGCATGTTGTGACCCTGCTACGTGTTCATGTTATTCTTACCACTCACTCAAATATCCCTAATTTTTCTTTTATTAAGAAAATTCCTACACTGGAATAACTTGCTGAACTGTAGCAGGGCAGGGGGCTTATGCAACTCAATCGCCTAGAAGTCTTAATTATGTTAGTTTAAGGCTTTTTTGTTTAAAGGGACACAGTGGCGGAGATACTGCTGGTGCTGAGGGTGCAATGCACCAGGGCCCACATCAGGTTACTCTTCTATAGTCCGTGAATGAGGAATATGAATTTATTACATGAGAATGGCAGATAAATACGTTATTGATCGGTGATCTGAGCAGCATAGGTCTAATCATCAACATGTATATTTTACTTTTTTATTGACTAAAGAATATCTTTAGTTGAAAAAATATAGGAGCATTTGTTTGCCTAAATAATATTGTATTTGACGAATATAGGGGCAGATGAATATAGAGTTTCCAATGTATTGTATTAGTGCTGTGGTCGGTTAATAAATACTAGTCTACTATTCCTTCATGGGAGTTTAGTTATGACATTGGCAAATCCAAATAAACATCTTTAGCTATGTATTCCTTGCCATGCGGGTCCTCTGTGTATTGAATGACGGACACAGGAGAAGTCTCTTTCCATGAGATGTTTGGCACAGTACAGATCCCTTCACTGCTTCATTTCACTGCAGTAATGTGTCACCCTGTAGAATGAAGGATGGTTTCATGATGATTAAGTACTCTTAAATCCCTGTACCTTTTAGCTTAATGAGCAGCAGGCAACACTCTATTTGTCAAGCAGCGATGATAGATGGGTTGTTTTTGTTTACATCTACTATAACCTCCATCTTTGATAAAAGAAAGTAGAGGTAATGTTTTTGTTACAAGGGTCAGGTTACACTAAATACACGGGTATTTTGGCTAATTTGTCTCAGGCTGAAGTACCCTGAAACTCAGTGTAAGATATTGTTGGTTACTTTTGTTGTCTAAACTCAATGTATGATATTTTTAGTTAGTCCATCGTCTTTATATTTTTGGTTAGTTGGTCTTCACTCAATGGATGATATAATTGGTTATCTATCTGTCTATCTATCTATCTATCTATCTATCTATCTATCTATCTATCTATCTATCTATCTATCTATGAGCACTAAGAGCATATTTATATATTATATATATATATATATATATATATATATATATATGCTACTCAGTTACTCACTCACCACCTCTGAGGTTACCCTCTATCAGTAATATTTCTTGACTAGCGACTTGCCCATAAAAAATGATGGCAATAAAATTTGAAGGCTCGTAATTCTGTTTGCCACACAATACAAAGTTCTCCCCGATCTAACTTTTGGGCCTCGCGATGAGCGCCTTTGGCGCTCATTGGTAGCCTCTCCCACATCTACTTTAGGTGCCCCGCGATGAGTGCTTTGCCGCTCATTGCAGGCCTGGCCAATTCGCCATTTTCATGCCTCGCAATGAGCCTCCCCCCCCTCTACTATACGTGCCTTACGATGAGCGATTTTGGAGCTCATCGCAAGCCCTGCAATGATCGATTATTGCAGACGTTGTCAAACCCACCATGCCTCGCGCTGAGCCTTTGGCACTCATTGCGAGCCTCTCTCACTCTCTGACCCCTGTGTCTGTTTCCCCCTCTCTCCCCATGTGTCTTTTCCCCCCCTCACCCCCCTCTCCCTAACCTGTGTTTTCCCCCCCTTATTTCCCTCCCCTGTGTGTCTCTTTTCCCCCGTCTCTCACCCCTGTGTCTGTTTCCCAATCTCTCCCCATGTGTCTTTTCCCCCCTCTCCCTGACCTTTGTTTTTCCCCCCTTATTTCCCTCCCCTGTGTCTCTTTTCCCCCATCTCTCACCCCTGTGTGTCTCTTTTCCCCCCATCTCTCACCCCTGTGTGTCTTTCCCCCCGTCTCTCACTCGTGTGTCTCTTTTCCCCCGTCTCTCACCCCTGTGTCTGTTTCCACCCTCTCCCTCCCCTGTGTCTTTCTCCTCTCTCTCCCTGCTTAAGTCTTGCGTGACTCGCAATGAGCACCGTTGGTTATTTTTTTCAAAGTCGTTTTGAGCCTTTTTTCAAACAATAACGGGTTTACAGCGCCATTTTTTTCCTTGCTTAGCCGAATTACGATATCCTAAAGACGACAATTAAACCTTAAATTAGCTTGCAACCTCATTCGCAGGCTCCCTGCCTCTCCCCCTGTGCTGTGTGTGTAAGCTAATTTTTAAGGTAATTGGTGTCTTTTGGCGGTCTTCCGATGGCTTCTGGGTTACGGTCTTGAAAAAAATGGCGCCAAAGCCGCTCATCTTGGGCCAAAGCCGCTCATCTTGGGCCTGGCATTGAGCACTTCGCCCTTTAGATGATATGGTTTCCGAAGGGTATTGAAAACAGTTGCAAAGTAATCTTTTGGACCTGAGCATACTCTTTTTTTTTGTTTGCCTATGGCTTTACACAGAGTGCGTTACAGCCAGAGCCCTATTATTTTAATAGCAATTATTGGCAATCATCACCCCATTAGAAAAATATATCAGCCTTTGATTGGTGCTTAAATCAGTAAGGCTGATTGATAGGTAAAGATACTAAAGTTTTCTGTAAGAAAATGCATTTTTATTAACTTCAGTTGATAAAGTGCTTATTTAAAGGGGCACAGTCACCCAATAAGAACTCTATACATTGTACTTGTCATTTTTCTATGCACTAAATTATTTTTTACATTTACTGTATGGCTCAATATGCTACTCTTGTGGCAAAGAGTGTGTGTGTATATACATGATAACCTTGGGGGTGCATTGGTTTTGCCATCATAGAGACAGGCAGAGTAACTTTATTCCCAATTAGCACATCAAAGAGACCACTTAATTTATAAAATGACTGATTATTTTGAGAATAATTCACTTTAGATCAGAAGTATAGCTAGTTTTTCATTCTCTTTAAGGATATCTAAAAAAGCAGCTTGATTTTGGGGTGATTGGGTCCCGTTAAATATAGTTTGAAAAACACCAAATTTGGAACTTCCACTGTGTCACTTTAAGAACATCTTTCCTGGTTTATTATCTTCTCCTCACTAGTGTCTTCCCATTTCCTGTACCCAGGACTTCACTACTAGGCACCCCCAGACTCTTTCCAACTGATGCACCAAACTGTCAGGGGTCTCCTCAAAACATAACCCTGAACTTTATCTCCAAAGACTTAGGAACTGTCTGGGTTATGTTGAGATTATACACACAAGATATGGAAAGTATGAAGCTAGCAGGACACATGCTTAATGAATGTCTTACTATTTTAAGTTGCAGTATGTGCAATAAGAGAATTATGTCCATTTATCAAATGATGATTGGGTCACTGCTGGCAGCATTTTAATGCAAATGTATATGTAAATCAATCGCAGTTTGGATGTGCTAAAATGGATAACCAGCAACAAAGGGACTTTTTAGGCATTTATTTTGTTTTATATACATGATTTAACTAGATTACTTTAAGGCATATAGAAGTTTTATGGAGCTTTTAAAGTATTACAAAGTTTAAATATTATAAATCAAGTAAACTTATGCATGTACTTTCATTTAAACAGACATTATTTTTATAGTCCTTTAAATGCTTGAGAAAAACAGTTGTGTTCCACGTCCCTTTAAGTATAAAACCATCTGAAAAGGAAATATACTTTGCATATTCACACCCAAGGCTGATGAAATACATTACTGGGGACCTATGAATGCCCATTTTTTTTCATGTCTTTTAACTGTTTGGTAAGTGCATTGAAAAAGTTGATTGGCAGATAAAATGGCAACATTTAGGTGTACTTTAGGAAAATATTTATTTCTTAATACACTCAGTTGATAAATAATTTTAAATTATACTATACTTTCATTTGCCAGTCATAAATGATGGTATAATATTTGATGGGCGCCGTCTCTGTCTCTCCCTCCCTCCTCCTCCTGTCTGTCTCTCTCCTTCCTTCTCTCTCCTCCTTCCTTCTCTCTCCTCCTTCCTTCTCTCTCCTCCTTCCTTCTCTCTCTTCCTTCCTTCTCTCTCCCACCTTCTGTTCCTCCATCCCTCCTTCTCCCCCCTTCCTTGTTCTCTCTTCCCCCTTCCTTGTTCTCTCTTCCCCCTTCCTTGTTATCTCTTCCCCCTTCCTTGTTATCTCTTCCCCCTTCCTTGTTATCTCTTCCCCCTTCCTTGTTATCTCTTCCCCCCTTCCTTGTTATCTCTTCCCCCCTTCCTTGTTATCTCTTCCCCTTCCTTGTTATCTCTTCCCCCTTCCTTCTTCTCTCTTCCCCCTTCCTTCTTCTCTCTTCCCCCTTCCTTCTTCTCTCTTCCCCCTTCCTTCTTCTCTCTTCCCCCTTCCTTCTTCTCTCTTCCCCCCTTCCTTCTTCTCTCTTCCCCCCTTCCTTCTTCTTTCTTCCCCCTTCCTTGTTATTTCTTCCCCCTTCCTTGTTATCTCTTCCCCCCTTCCTTGTTATCTCGTCCCCCTTCCTTCTTCTCTCGTCCCCCTTCCTTCTTTTCTCGTCCCCCTTCCTTCTTCTCTCGTCCCCCTTCCTTCTTCTCTCGTCCCCCTTCCTTCTTCTCTCGTCCCCCTTCCTTCTTCTCTCGTCCCCCTTCCTTCTTCTCTCGTCCCCCTTCCTTCTTCTCTCGTCCCCCTTCCTTCTTCTCTCGTCCCCCTTCCTTCTTCTCTCGTCCCCCTACCTCCTTCTCTCGCCCCCCTTCCCTCTTCTATCTTCTCTCTTCTATCTTCTCTCTCTCCCCACTTCTTTCTTCTCTCTCCTCTTCCTCCTTCTTCTCTCTCCCCCTTCCTCCTTCTTCTCTCTCCCCTCTTCCTTCTTCTCTCTCCCCTCTTCCTTCTTCTCTCTCCCCTCTTCCTTCTTCTCTCCCCCCCTTCCTTCCTTCTTCTCTCTTCCCCCTTCTTTCTTCTTCCCCCTCCCTTCTTCTCTCTTCCCCCTTCTTTCTTCTTCCCCCTTCCTTCTTCTCTCTTCCCCCTTCTTTCTTCTTCCCCCTTCTTTCTTCTTCCCCCTTCCTTCTTCTCTCTTCCCCCTGTGTCCCCCCTGTATCTCTCTCCTGCCCTTTCCCTCTCCTGTCTTTCTCCCACCCTTTCCCTCCCCTGTCTCTCTCCCACTGCTCCACCCATCTTCCCCACCCTGAGTCTCTCTCCCACCCTCTCCCACTCCTCCCCCCACACAGCGTGCAGGGCGGGGCAAGCACTGCGCATGCGCGACTAGTGAATCGTATTCACACGCAATTCGCATGCTGCACATTGCTATTAATATAGTTTCCGTAGTGTGCATGCGCTAAAACAGCGTTACTCATTACAGATATTAGTTATTTGGACCTGTGATGTCTCTTATCCTTCATCTGCACAACATGCACATTGTATACAATCAATAGCTGTGTACAATGTCTTTGTGCGGTTGTCTTAAATGAAACATTGACTACTCTATGTCACCATGACTTCATGTTCTCTCAAAATAAGTTTCTAGATTAATAAAGTTTGATTATAAATAATGATTATACCAATTAAAGCCATTCTGAAATCATATCAGGACTTAGTAATTGTACATCTTCATTACATAGTTCTTATGAAAACATTATTAGGTGGTGCAGTGAGCACTAACGATGGGTCATCATATTGGTATTTGGTGGGAGCCCAAGTAATGAAGTCTGTGACATGATCCCTGGGTATCTAACAAGGTTAGAAAGGGGTGGAGGATAAAACTCTCCCACATCTTGTAAATGTCAGCATGACAAATGGCAGCTCCACTAAATGCACTTTAACATAGTCTTTCATAAGCAACAAAGAACCATATTGTTTTTCTGCTATTTCCTAGATTCACCAGAGGGAAAAATAGGTGCATTTGTATTTTGGTTTATTTTTATTTTTATTTAAAGGAACATTGAACATATTTGTTTTTCATGCATTTAAAATACTGTAGTATCCTTTAAGCATTGTGTTTTGTATTAAAGGCATATAGAAGTTTCATGGATTATGAATGCATCAAAAGGGTATGCAAACATGTTTTTGCATGAAAAAAATCCCAAATTGAACTGACAGTTTTTGAGAAGGAATGCCCCTGAAAATCCAAGCTAAATTTAGCATACATTTCATAATTTGTCATGGCCAATCAGAGGCAGGCACAACATTGTAGCAATGTCAGGGGATTCAGTCTCAGCAGCAAAGCATCATAAGATGTTTAGTCTTTTGTTCCCACTAGAAGGAATCGGCTTCAGGCACTGCTGCCCTGGAGCAGCTTGAAGATTAGTATAGGTTTAAAAATCATACTTGAATGCAGTATTTCTATTGGTTAGTACTGGGTACCTATGTTGGCCCCTAGAGGGTGTGGAAATCAAATAAAAAAAATAATAAGTCTGTGTGTGTATAGAATGAATGAATGCAATGTTTGTTTCTGATATAAGCAGCTTGTGTTAGATTAGAAAAAGTTAAAAACATGGAAACTTCCATTAACTTTAAAATATATTAAGTAACACCAGTTTGAACTTCATTAAAGAGAACAAGAACTGTACAGAGCACACGTCCATCTGAAGAATTAATTGGCAGACAAGTGTGTGTCATACCGCTATATTATTGCTCACCGCTAACTGGAAGGAACAAGACCCAAGATCAATTAAACATTTGAATATTTTTTTTCTGCTTTGAGAGTGATACATTATTAAATACTCTCTTTCAGATGCAAGAAAGAAAAATTAATGTGTAAACGTCCCTTTAATTATTTGGATAGGTTTAAATTCCACTCAGATTCAGCAGCAGTCAGTTGGAGGTATTTATTATTAATTGTATTATTAGTAGTACTACTAGTAGTAGTAGTAGTATCCTTTATCTGTGACAGGTCAACCTACTCCATAGTGCTATACAGCGGCTATAAATACAAGGCAAAGAACAAACACATTACAAAATAGAGGGCCCTATCTTTGAGCTTAAAATCAAACGTACATAGTGCTTGTATCATAAGCACCTAACAAGATTGAAAACTTGCAAACTTACAATCTAAAGGTATTTACTAAACATCTCATGTGGCTTTTTTGCAACTCTGTATTTACTATACACTATTGCAGCTCTTCATGCCTCATGTCAGTCACTTGATATTCTTAGTAAATTTCCAAAAGGTGTTTAGCAAAACTAAATTTTTACATGGTTGTCAAACCAAGGTCCATGGATTCCATTTTGATGGTCTGAATTTACAAAAAAAATATTAAGTAAAAATAAAAAAGTAGTTAAGGAATCTACCTCTAATTGGTTATCAAGCATTGGACACCTCTCTGGGGGCGGCAGTGCCAAATAGTTGGATATAAATGTCTATGTTGACCACGCTCTTTATTGGTTAAACTGAAAAAATGCTCATTTTCATGGAAAATTAGTTGTTTACCATAAGCTTGTATCTAACCTTTTAACACTGCATCCAGCCATTGCAGCTCCCTCCCTTTTAATTATCTTATAAGTGGTAGAGGGAAGCAGCTGAACTAATGGACATTATATAGATAATATTGAATATTGCTTTCTAAATAATTGAATAAAATTGTAAAGTATTAAAAAGCCACTTAATTGAACACAATGTGGTCCACGTCGCTGTAAAGATCTCATAAAAGCATGTTGCAATACGTTTTGAATTGAATTTCAAATCAAATCTGTATTTATATGTGTGAAAGACTGCCCACTACTGAGACGAGGGGGCTTGGTCCTGCTTCATTACTGCCACCAATCAGGTAAATCAAGTAAATGGTAAGGTTTTTGTCAGACCGGTTACATTTCCAGTTTGAAGGCAACATTGTGGTTCTTCAGAATTTGATAATATCTCTGCTAAATGAGTGTTGTAAGCCATCAAACAGTAAACTCTAATCTCATACCTCTGGGAGCCCTTAAACAGAATTCATGCTGAGAACCTAATAAAAAATACTACTAGAATATGCATATATATTAAAATATATCTCTATATTTTTAAGATATTGACATGGCAGTTATTCTGATATATATTACAGCAATAATTTATAGTATTTCCATTTCACATTCATACTGGTATTTTTATATTGCACTTTTGTTACTCCTTTGAGCTCTCTGTAATATGCTATTTATGAAAGACAGACTTTGTAATGGGTTTATTATTTTTTCTTACCGGCAGAAAATTCAGGTTTCTGCTCTAGTCCCTCTCTGGAATTTGAGCTATGCGAGGGAAGGAGGGAGGGGGGAGACTTGTGTGTGTTTCTCACTTGGAACAGGAAAGCTATGCGTTAACTCGTCGATGCCATGTAACCTGAATCCTGGGTGAAGCTGTGCTATCAATCACAGCCTTCCTTAATAGAGCCTCACACACATCGAGCTGCATTTGGCGCTCTGCTAATTACTCATGCAACAGCCAGTAGGCAGAATAGACTGCATGTAAACAAAGATTTCAGATGCAATATTTTTTAGCTGTTATTAGTGTAATTAAAACAAAAATGAATATATATGTATACTAGCGACTTGCACGTCAAAAATTACGGCAATAAAATTTGAAGCCTCGCAATGCTGAATGCTGTTTGCCATTTAATGCGTGGCTCTCCCCCCTTCCACGCTCATTGCGAGCCTGCCCCCCCACTACTTTGTGGGCCTTGCATTAACCCCCTTGGTGCTCATGCGAAGCCCGTAACTTTAACATTGCGTGATGGCAACTCGCAATTACGGCATCTATATATGTGACTAGCGAATTGTCCATCAAAAATTGACGGCTATAAAATTGTAAGCCAGGCAATGCTGTTTGCCACACAATGTGAGGCTTTTGCTACTCTGAGCACCTTCGGCGCTCATTGTGAGCACCTTTGGTGCTCATTGTGAACCTTTACTCCTGCCTACTGTACGGGCCGCTCATTAACCTGCAAGTTTTGTGCTTGGGAATGCCATGTGTCTCTTTCCAGCATCTCCCCCTGTGCCTTCTCTGTGTGTTTCTCCTGTGTGTGTGCTGAATGTTTGTGTGGCGCTCGCTGACTACCTCTTGTTTTATTTTCTAAGTCCCCCGTGCCTGGCTTTGCTCAGCCTCATTTTCATTCAGTTTCAGCATTTTTTATGTGTTTTAGCTGCCATTTTTTCTTTCACTTTGCCAATTTCCGAGTGACGAAACCCGTCAAATAAGGCTCAAAATCGCTTGCAATCTCACTCCCAGGCTTCCTGGCTCTCCCTCTGTGCTGTGTGTGAATGTTTGATGGAGCTACTGGCTTCAATGAGCGCCTTTGGTGCTCATTGCAGCCTAGGTGCTGCGCGGCTGCTTAATTGCTCATTTCAGCTTAAGTCCCGCATGCTTCTTTGCGAGGCGAGCAGGGCAATGTGTGCCCTCGGCGCTCATTGCTTAAGTCCTGCGAGCTCGGAAGGCTTCAATGCCTCAACGGCTCCCCTCGCTTCGCGAGGCTCCCAAGGGTGACGACAAATCGCAGTTTGACAATTATATTGTATGATAAATTGTGTTAACATACAATCAGTGACCCTTTATTGATCAATGCCTAGTTAAACACCTAGCACCTATTGATAAGCCATAACATTGGCACTAATAATTGTACCCACTATTGCTGGATTGTTTATTTACCAGTTTATTTGGAATCAAGAACACCACGGTCCTCTGAAACTATGAAATATATGATGAGGCGGACATAATGATATATCAATAAAGAGCCATGGACTATGTTGGCCAGTCACCCAAGACTAGAATAGATCTTCCCACAGAAACTGCCCACTATTGGACACTCTCACTGCTATAATATTTTTTTCTACAACCTCACAAGCATAAAATGATTTTAGTGTATTAATACTAAAAAAGTAGCCCATTTAGCAGCTGTATTTAATTTTGCGATATGTACTAACAGCCTTTCACTGAAAATGACACCTTTGCAGCTCCACACAGAACAGCTGCTGCCCAGAGCGGCCCTCGTATCCCAGCAGGAAAATAAGGCTGTCTCCAAATTTTATGATTCACAACCCAATTAATTTTGCCTGAATTAAACCAGATCCAAAAGAGCATATATATATAGCCATGCAAACAAGCCTCTTGTGTAAAGCACTATAGTCCCAGCCTATAACATAAAGCTTCCAGTGTGCAGGAACATATGCTAATCTTAAATGAGGACATTGTTGGAGAGTTCTTATAAAGTTTAAGGTCAAAGGCCCCAGGCAGACCAGCAGGGACAAACTCATTCAGGTAATGGAAATCATTTAGTTATCGGAAGACTAGCATTAGTATTCTCAAGAAAAGTTTCAAGAAAATCAGCTCTATCCAGATTGTATCTATATAATATGTTTCTATATGCCATTAATATGAAAAATAAGTTTTTATTCATTCTTATCCATAGCAAAAACTCATTGGGAAACATTGTAATCATTTAAAGGCACATCTAAGTTTCCCTGTTTTCCCATTTTCCATATGGCTTATATCAGACACACACATTACATTGATTCATTTCTATACACATACAGATATATTTTAATTAAAAATAAACCTTATTTTCCACACCACAGGGCTGCTTACATTGTTTAGTGTACCTTCCAATAGAAACACTGCAGCAGCAGCTCAATGCAGAGATCTTCAAATTGGTCTCCTCTTACTTCCTACTACAGTGATACTACATATCCCATGATTCCTTCCTGCACAAACTGCCATCAATGATTTTTCCATTGTATTAAAATGTATTAGCTTCCTGTGATTGGCCAAAACAAAGTATGAATTTTATGGTAATTTTGGCAGGGATTTTCAGGGGTTGTCAACTCACAAAAGCTGCTGCTTGCAAACTCAAGAGATTAAGCAAACATCAGAGAGAGTTTCTTAATGTTTATTTTGGATTTTTTTCATGCAGAAAAATGTTTTTTTACACTACTGATTCTCCTCTATCAGATGCACTCATAATCCAGGAAAATTAAATATACCTTTTAATATGTAAATTTGAAAAAAGTCATCAAATATATAGTTGTGAGCAAGCGGGTCGTTGCTAACGCTGCGGGCTCGCATAGTGAGCCTGCGGCACTCGCGCCAAAGGCGCTCCTTGCCAGCAATTGTGGACCTTGCAAAATTTATGGACTTACGACACAAAAATACGAGACGCGTTACGACATATTACAACCTCTCAAAAATACGACCTTACCGCCCGAAACCTGCGCTCATGAAAACATGAAAAGCACAATAAATAAACACAACAAGTACATAAAAAGCTTACCTACAGCAACAGGGAGCACCCAGGACCTCGAAAGTTGAAGTTACACCTCAATCTAACTCAAAATAAAACAGTTTAGACACCCGAAAATCCCCTAAGCGAGAGAAAAAATGTCCGCCGACATAAAACCAAAAGGAGGCTACAGGACCCTAAACACGCAAAACACCACCAAACACCTATGGATTTTCCGAAAAAGACGTACGCGATCCGAAAACAAGGACGCAATCCGCGCGACCCAAAAAACATTAGAAACACAATAAATACACACAACAAACACATAAAAAGCTTACCCACAGCAAGGGGGGGCACCCAGGAAGCACCCCTCTGCAAGTGAAGTTACACCTCGAGTTAAGTCCAAATTTCGGTGTTTAGACACCCGAAAATCACCTAAGCGACAGAAAAAATGTCAGCCGAACAAAACGAAAACGAGGCTAAAGGACACTAAACACGCAAAACACCACGAACACCTACGGTTTTTCCGAAATTGTCGGACGATATCCGAAAACAACGACGCAAAATCAGGCACAGCCGCATACCACACATTAGGCGCCATTTTAGAACAATAACTTATACAATACAGAAGTACACAGCTACACTAACGGATTTGCATCGCGCACGCACACTATTACACTACACACTGCACACATTCATGACACTTACACAGCAGCTCCACAGCACTCATGCTGCAGCAACATGAAAACAGATTGCCAGCTCTTCAACACAATGCTGCATATACTACTTCACAATAGGTAAAGTATATTAATTTCTTATTTTATTAATTATTCATTGCCATACCCCCAAAAAAAACACCAACGCTGCTCATAGCACACAAACAACCAAGAGCCTCGCAATCAGCGCCCAAGGATCTTAAAAAACCAACATAATTAATTTTGCACACAAAAAAAAATTACCTGCCTTACAATCTTATTGCTGTCATATTTTGCCGGGCAAGTTGCTAGTTGTTCTTATAATTATGACCTTTATTTTAGCAAAGTTCATTTGTTCCTTTATCAGTATAGATTACTGTGATTTTGTGGCTGGATTACTTTTTCTTCTATATTATTTGAATATAAAAGGAAATAAGCATAGAACTAGTTTTAGCATTATTATAATTTTATTTGCCCATTTAAAGTTTTAATATTTTTTATGGTTATTTATGATAACTTTGGGTACTGATAAGTAGGTTATTTAGGGGTTCCTTGGTGGACCAGTGGTTAGGATTTGTTGCTTTCACCGCTGCAACCTGGGTACGATTTCAGTCATTGAACCTAGAGGTTACACCACCCTGAAGCCAAGCAGGGTTAGGCCTGGTCAGTACTTGAATGGGAGACCACCTAGAAATACTCCAGCAAAGCTGTCTCAGTTCCACAAATCGCTCAAACCTTGATGTGACCGAATATCCATACACATATGCATCATAGTTCATCACTGAAATTGTATTTGTCAGTGATCGTAATTACATTTTTTTATTCCATCACAGCTGGACCACCACTTGCCACAGTAATTTGAGGCAAGAAAAAAAAAAGAATAAAAACAACAAACAAATTGATTTAAATTGCCCTGCGGTAGAAAAATCGTATGTGAGACCATATGTTTTAACTCAGAGCTTATTATTTTCAGTTTTCCCTGCTGGACAGTTATCACAACACATGTGTACTGTGCTAGGATGGAGCCTGGAGCCATGTGCGCTTTAATTGTATTCACCTGAGCATAGGCCAAGTATCGAAGATAATGTGTGTAACCATTGGAGTTTGGGGAAAACGTCACATCTTTGGGAATTATGTAACAAACTAATAACAATAGCAGTTATGTAGGCTATAAAAAACATTTTTAAAGACAATCTAAATGTAGGAGTTCATTGGAAGGTCTGATCATGAGGCTGAGGTTCAAATATTTGGGCCATATCATGAGAAGACAGGATTGTTGGGGAAGATTGAAGGCACTCAAAGAAGTGGATGGCAGAGGCAGAGATGGATAGATGAGGTCAACTGAAGCAATGAAGATAAACTTGAGGGAGCTCAGAGGGGCAGTGGCTGACGTGCTGTGGTCCATACTGTTACTGAGAGTTGAACATGACTAAACAACAAAACATTTAACTATTTCAGTTTCATGGATTATGAATGCATCTGATAGACCAGAATCAGTAGTGTTTAAAAAAAAAATTGGCATGAAAAAATACTAAATAAAGTTTGCTTGGAGAAGAAAAAGGCAACCCACTCCTGTATCATTGCCAAGAACAAAAACAAAAGTTTGCTAACTCTCTTGATTTTGCTAGCAGTTGATTTTGAGAGTTAAGACCCCTTTAAATGCATGCTAAAAGTAGCATAACATTCATAATTTGGGCCAATCAAAGGCAGGTCTAGCAATCTTTGTAGCAAAGCATCATGGGATTTGTAGTTCCCTCTGACTTCTCCCTTGAATGATGAAACTATCCTGTGCTGTTGTAGCGTTCAGCATTGTTTCTGCTGTTGGATTAAATGTTAGTATAGGGTAAAAATTGAATGCATTGCTCCTATTGGTTAGTACTTGGTGCCTATGTAAGCAACTCTGTGGGTGTGGAAACCATTTATAAATACAATAAAATAAATCTGTATGTGTATAGAATGAATCAATGTAATGTGTGTTTTTGATATAAGCAGCACGTGTTAGAGTAGATAAGATTAAAAACAGGGAAACTTGGATATGCCTTTAAGAGACTCTGTTTATGTCATGGATGTTTCCAGGTGCACTGCGATATGGCCTGTAGCCTAATTGGGATGAGTATTCTATTTATTTCTATTGTCAGATTGTAGCAGTCTTTCAATAGAACTGAATGGACACATTTCTCACATTCCTCTTAGGTGTTGTCTAATCATGTTAGGAACAGAGGCATTAAAGTAAAATTGAATACAATAGCTAAAGGGACATTGAAATTATTCTTTCTGAAAGCAGAGATTTGGAAATGCACCACTGTGTGTTTTCTTATTTCAAAAGTAAGAAGATTAATGTAAGATATCATCAAGCACAAGACACAAATTCTGTGTGACACAAAAGATTAGCGTCTTCAAACTTAGATTTATAGGTAACTCCATCCATCAAAACAAATCGTTACCCTACAGGCCTCGCAACCTTGGTATCCTGGAAACACAAAAATAATTTACCACTAAAACAACTAGAAGTATGAGAAAGACATAGAAACCAGTTCAATTCCCAACTTGTCACTATGTATGTAAAAGTGCACTTTTGAAATTGTGAATCATACATTGTTTGTTCTAAAAAAAATCATCTAAATGTACTAGTTGATAAGCGTCACCCCATACAGACTAGTAATAGGGAATTGTCTCTGTATAGACCCTGAATGGGTAATAAAAATCAAAGCAGTTGGGGATGTGGACCTCTTATGCTCCAATATAAATGTATTTGTTTGCAGGGTACGTACTGTTAATTAGCTGCACTATCGTTCCTAGCCACCAAAAACTATTTGGAAGTAATTAGTCACACTGCACATGCATGAACACCAACTCCCAAGACCCCATGGTTTGAAAACACTCTGCTACCAAAGCATTGTCAAAGGACCACTGTAGTGCTTTAGCAGAGGTTTTAATTAGGTAGTGAACAGTAATAATAACAATAATATATATACTATTCGTTTGCCCACCATAAATTAAGGGATATTATTTATTTTATTTTTCCCCCTTTCCCTGTGTCTCTTCCCCCTCTCCGGTGTCTCCCCCCTGTGTCTCTTTTCCTCTCTCCTCTCCCCTCCCCTGTGCCTTTCTCGCCCCCTCCCCTCCCATGTGTCTTTCCCCCTCTCCCCTCTCTCTTCCTCCCCCATCTCCCCTCCCTCTTCCTCCCCATCTCCCCTCCCTCTTCCAACCCCCTCTCCCCTCCCTCTTCCTCTCCCCTCCCTCTTCCTTTCCCCTTCTCTTCCTCTCCCCTCCCTCTTCCTCTCCCCTCCCTCTTCCCTCCCTCTTCCTCTCCCCTCCCTCTTCCTCTCCCCTCCCTCTTCCTCTCCCCTCCCTCTTCCTCTCCCCTCCCTCTTCTTCCCCCTCCCTCTTCTTCCCCCTCCCTCTTCTTCCCCCTCCCTCTTCTTCCCCCTCCCTCTTCCTCTCCCCTCCCTCTTCCTCCCCCTCTCCCCTCCCTCTTCCTCCCCCTCTCCCCTCCCTCTTCCTCCCCCTCTCCCCTCCCTCTTCCTCCCCCTCTCCCCTCCCTTTACCTCCCCCCTCCCTCTTCCTCCCCCCTCTTCCCTCCCTCTTCCTCCCCCTCTTCCCTCCCTCTTCCTCCCCCCTCCCTCTTCCTCCTCCCTCTCCCCTCCCTCTTCCTCCCCCCTCTCCCCTCCCTCTTCCTCCCCCTCTCCCCTCCCTCTTCCTCCTCCCTCTCCCCCCCCTCTTCCTCCCCTCTCTCCCCTCCCTCTTCCTTCCCCCTCTCCCCTCCCCCTACCTCCCCCTCTCCCCTTCCTCTCCCTTCCCTCTTCCTCCCCTCTTCCTCACCCCTCTCCCCTCCCTCTTCCTCCCCTCTCCCCTCCCCCCCTCTCCCCTCCCTCTTCCTCCCCCCTCTACCCTCCCTCTTCCTTCACCCTCCCGTTTTCCAATGCAGCACCACAATTATATTACTGATATATATATATATATATATATATATATATATATATATATTTCTTCTAGCCAAAATCAGCCTTCCTCCCCTTTTCCTCCCCCATCCCTCTTTCTCCTCCATCCATCTCCTTCCCCCATCCCTCTCCTTCCCCCATCCCTCTCCTTCCCCCATCCCTCTCCTTCCCCATCCCTCTCCTTCCCCATCCCTCTCCTTCCCCATCCCTCTCCTTCCCCATCCCTCTCCTTCCCCATCCCTCTCCATCCTCCTCTACGCTCCCTCCCTTTTCCTCCTCATCTCTTCTGTGTCTTCACCCCTCCCTCTTCCTCCTCCCTAACCCCTCCCTCTTCCTCCTCCCTAACCCCTCCCTCTTCCTCCCCCCTCTACCCTCCCTCTTCCTCCACCCTCCCGTTTTCCAATACAGCACCACAATTATATTACTGATATATATATATTTATATATATAAATTTCTTCTAGCCAAAATCAGTATTACAAATATAACATGTATGTAATTAAATGACACATATGAGTTTGTTATAACACATTTTTTGGCTTAGATATTGGTGTGCAAATTTATTTATTCAAAAAATGAATTTTAAACGTTAAACTTACTTTCAAAGATCAGATTCACCACTGCTGATCTCCTCCTAGTATGAAGTCAAATGTTAGAGTTCGCTCTCGCCAGCAGGAAGTATTCAATTTTCAGGCACAATATTATATCAACATAATACTATTGATTGGCTGGCGTCTTGCTGTGGTAAAGTGGTTTCCTTTGCTGACAAGTTCTGCCTGGAAGTCAGACTATGAATGTTTATGTAAACTGAAATTAGCCTCTCTATCTAATCAAATTCTTCTTAAAGCCCTAAGGACCTGATTTACTTCATTCTTGATTACCTTATGAAGATGTAGCTCAATAGGATCAATAGATGTGAATACTCTTAATTTTGCAAAGTAATATTAGTATTGAAAAATTGCTTCTTTTTTTTTTTAGCCAATTGAATAAAAAATCTATAAATGATCAGGGCATAATTAAAACAATGGCTCCTTAAAGGGCCACTTAATTTATCGCAATTTGAACCACATCACAATAAAGATCCCCTAAAAGCATGGTGAAACGCTTTTTGAATTTTTGAATTATCTGCATTTTTTACTGAGAGATCAAATCAAATCAAATCTGTGTTTACATGTGTAATAGACTGCCCACTTGCTTTTGCAGATAATCAGGTTGTAGAGGTGTGTGACCCATTCAAGTCACTGGTAAAACTGCTTAAATTTCCAGTTTGAAGGAAACGGAGCTTTTAATTTTTGAAATTTCTTATAGGAGAAAAGTCAGGTTTCTGCTCTCTTGCCTCCATTGAAATTGAGCTTCTCCGTGTAGAGATCAAAAAACAAAACAAAAAAAACCTTTAAAAAATCTATCTGTGGAGGCATGAAATGCTGGACACACCTACACAGGTCAGTTATAGGTTAACTGTTCAGTGCAGTGTAAACCGAGTCTAGGGAAAAACTGCTATCAATCACTGTCTTCCCTATAGACAATCACCACACTGTGCACGGCTATCTGTTTCTCATGCAACAGCCAGTACGCAGGCTACACTTTGTATGTAAACGGAGACTTAAAACTTTAGATTTTTTTTTATCGGTTATTAATGTAATAAAAAAAAAAAAAGATCTTTTTAACATATAATCTTGTGCTCTTTCACACCATGAAGAGCAAGAAACGGACCTTCAAGATAGGGCATTCATGTTACTAAGACAGGGGAAGGGCCCAAGCCTAACTACATGAGAAAAACAAATCATTTTTAACTTAAAGTCAAGTTTTACAATTTCTAGTCTAGCTTTTACATTGGTCCCTTAAGAAATATATTTTATTCCATTGAGATCTCTGGTATAGTAGGCAAATATTTGATTGATATTGGACAATATAATGTACAGGCTTAGCAGAAATCTATATACCCAAACATAACTGGATGTATTGGTAGATAGATTCCATTTAAAATAATAATTATTTCCCTAATGCATTTCTAGACCAAATACTGTATAATTAGAAATGTGGTACCTGACGGTGACCTGGTGATTTCTTGTAGAATTAATCATTCCTTTTGCATTCTTTGCAAAGCCCACATTGAATTAAAGCTAATAGTATTATGTTTCCCGGCGCCTCAAGGATACGGATATTTGAGTAGCTGAGCTTTTATTAACAAAGACTTCTTCACGTATTCTATGTTTATTTTCAAAGTACAAAACATATTGCGTAGAGAACGAAATCACAGACTAAAATAAAACCACAAGACTTTGTAAATCGAGACCATAGAAAAATGCTAAAGTGGTAGAAATCTTATTGATTTGGATGGGTCCGTCTCCATGTGGTTTCAATTCATATTTTAATCAGAATGTGGAAGTGATTAGTCTGACATCTGAAACTGAAGTAGCAATAAAAAATTATCACAAACAAGACAGCAGACACAAATTATTCTGTGTTTATAGCTGGGTGGCCCTTCTGAGACTTTACTGTGGATAATGGGTTCCAGAAAACGGCAAATTGAAGTTGAATTGTAATAAGTGTTTCTCAATTCCAACAAATATAATTTAATGTAGTATTAGCAATTAAAAGTTGGTTTGTCTTAGTGCATTATGTTAATGTCAGTACAGCTAGTTCTTTGTGGGATCTGGGATAATAATACTGCATTTTAATGAAAGTCGTTAATATTTTGAAAATGTCACCAACATGTAAGCATTCCAGCGTCAGTATAATGAGTTGCTTGTACTCGGCCATTTAAAATACCTGTTAGATGAATTTCTCTATTGGGTTATGTACATATAGCTACACATTTAAAAGTGCCAGTTAATAAAAAAAAACTGTGGACAGGGCTTTCTAATATCAAAATGACTAGTAAGGGTATGATATGTTTAATGACCAGCAGGCAGTTTGTTTTATTCTTATAGAAACACTCAGTAGGTAACTAAAGGTCTCTGAGTCAAATAGTTTATCCAATAATGAATATTCAATTTGTGGCCAATGTAATATTACACTTAAAAGCTCATATATATATTTGTTGCAATGATTTTCCCTTCTAAACCCTACAAATTCAGTATATTGCCACATATTAATTAACTGATTACTAATTCCTGTTATGAGTACTCCAGCAGTGGCAGCAGCAGTTGCAGCAGGGCAATGCTAGATGGCACAGCCAAAATTGTATACAGTTTGTAAGCACTGCTGAGATCATACACAATTTCCATGCTTAAACCATTACCCTAACCCTAACTCTAAAGCTATGACATCGGCAGCAAAATCTTGGCATTGACATCTAGCGGATGCTCGCCACCACTGCTGCCTGTGCTGGCGGTGTGCTGGAGAACTCACAACAGGATAGGACCTACATAGGCTAATAAAAACACTAAGCAGTTTAATATAAGTTTATATAAGTTAAAAAAATGTATTTGCTTTTAAACTGTGTATATTCTCCTCAGGCAGAACTGCACATCTCCTCCTACCAGTGTCTACCAGGGGTGCGGCCAGCTCTTCCTATGTGCTGGATTAAAAATAAAGTCTGACAGTGGGCATGGCCTATGGCGCAGCTGGAAGCATGATACAATAGAGCTGTTTCCTCTATGTAGGCAGTGGGGAGAGACCTCTTGTCATGGGGCAGGGCGCAGTTTGCTTCCAAGCTTCATGATTGTTCAGCACACAGACACAGCTGGGCCCTTGATAGGCACAGGTAGGATGAGATAAGCAGCTCTGCTTGAGGGGGAAACCGACAGTTTTGCAAGAAACTACATACTGTTTTTAATAGCCTATGTACAGCAAACAAACACATGAGCTTTACTTTAACATACAGTACAGTGGTCCTTTAATACTAGTCTGTGGTTTGGATACATGTTATTTACTGTCTTATCTCTCTTTCTTCTCTTTTTTTACTTGCATATATCACTCTTGTGTGTTTAATTTGTTGCTTTTTCCTCCAGTATACAAGATGGGTTAAAATGACAAAAAGCACTGCTTTCTGGCAGAAACATTTGCTCAAGTTTTGTGTAGTGTAATCTTTCTTGTATTTTTATATATCAGCCCCATAAATTAACATGTATAGTTGCACACATTTAGATATTGGTTTCCGTTTAATATTATCGTTAACACCAGTTAATTAAATAGAAAATACAGAACTACAAACAGTTTATATGTCCGTGCATACATGGTTTTGCCCGGCCTCTCACTACCTATCCCATAATACAGGCTAAGAATTCAGTGTCTTAGTTACTGAATATCAAATCTTGACTTTTTTTTGAGAAACAAGGTTATGGGCCACTAATCTATTTTACTGCACGTATCTAACTCCATCTAAAGAAAATATACTTGACCCTATCTACCCTACTCCGATCTCTATTTGCATTGCTGCTGCAGGCAAAACTAATCAGGTGTTTAGAAATCAATTGACCGACCCTGTCACTTTAAGGACTGATCTAATTGCCTTTGTGGGGAATATTCAGGGAAAAGAGGAGATTGGACCCAAAATAGGGAGTTTTTTAATATGCAGAGTAAGCCAGCTTTGTGAAAGGTGATATTACATTTAAGGGATATGGAAGCTTTCTGGATTTTACTAGGTACTATACATGTGTATGTAGACACTGCACAGCAAGTACAGCAGAGTCTGTATATTTGTGAGCTGGAGAGGGCAGGGAATATTTGTTTGATTTTAGACAGTAAAAGCAGAGCTTATAATCAGTTCTTAATAAAATAAAGTACATAAAAGTAAATAGTTACAGAAGGATATTGTATACCTAGTAAAATCCAGAAAACTTCCATATCCCTTTAAGTTACTTCATAACAACATTAATACGTTTGCTCGCTTGGCTTCATCAAATTACACAAATTCTACTGTATGTCTTAAAGTGACACAATCTATATAGGACGTCCCTCTCTCCAACTCTTTTTATCTAGGGCCGTTAATTACCTTTACCAACTTGGAATTGTCTTATTCATTATCACCCCTACTCTAAATGTTAATTAATGGCCCTGGATAAAGAGACGGAGACAGAGATAATTTATGCTTAAAATGCATACCCTTCAAGCTCAATTATCTAATAGCTCCATTGTACTTCTCATTTCTGCAATAACCCGGGCCTTTGTTGTTTCACCTCATATAGGACAATTTTGGTGTATCCAGCAACTTTATTTAAGGGAAATAATTGCCTTGTAACTTGTGCACACAAATTTACAGAACAGACAAAGGTTTATTTGATATATTAGGAGCAGAGTTAATTAACATTACATTTATAACTAGTCTAAAGCTTGTAAATTTCTCTCCAGCTAAGTAATTTGTGGATTCTCCTCTGCATTCGTCTTTGTTGCATTAACTGGAGGAAGCTGTTTCCTATTTTATGCTCAATGAGGCAATGAAAGGTTTGTAGGAATCTGCATATGGGACTGGGGTTGTTAAATACTTGGTTTATTATCGTAGCACAATATTGGGTTTGTGTTCACTTAGCGGTATTGAATCAGCAGGGACTCCAGACGACGGCCATATTGACTTCCTACCTTGCTATGAAGGAATCCGTACTTGAAAGGTTGTAAGTGTTGCACAGTTAATAGCGCATTCTCTTCAAAATATATTTATACTACATTCAATCAAAGCATTCCTAATTTTCTATATAGTAATCATTAGGAAAACCGTTTCCTTTATATTTCCCCTAAAATGCAGAAGTCTACAGCATTGAGAGCATAAAATGATATTCATGCCAGGAGCCTATTTTAACTCTTCATACAGGTATATAAATAAATTAATTTAATTTATTATGTTTAAATATTATAACTTTTTATTAAGTTTATCTTTAACAGTATACCAGAAATATTGTGTGTGGATTTTGTTCTGTAGTGGAAAATATATGTATCAAAGCAGTGGTATAATATATTCAATATTATAATATAGGCCTGTACTATATCATTACAAAAAAATATACTTGGCCATTCTTAAAAGTATATATAAATTTCCTGGATTATGAATAAATCTGAAAGAGGAGAATCAGTAGTGTATACAAACATATTTTGCATGAACAAACAATCCCAAAATAAACTTACCCTAAAGTTTTCAAATTGCTTCAGTTTTTTGCAGTTGATTTTGAGAAGGAATGCCCATGAAAATCCAAGCTAAATTAGCCTAAAATTCATAAATCATTGTGGCCAATCAGGCAGCTACAGCACTGTTGCAATGTCCGGGGAATCGGTCTCTCCAGCAAGGCACCATGGGACGTGTAGTCTTTTGTTCCCACCACAAGGAAACTTCCATATACCTTTAATACTTCTCTGCATCCAAAGTCACCTCCCACATGTACAAGTAAATAAAAATGTTGTCTACCACTACAGAATAATAGTGCACTGGCACCCTATATTCCATACATTGCATGCATTTTTATTTTCCTTTTAGTAGACAACCATTTTCCCTGAGTGAATAACTGAAACGCTTGAAAGAAGGGATTAAATCCATCTGTTTTGGATAGAAAATGTAATTATTATCCAGGGACCTCAGTATTCAGTACATGAAACATTTTCCTAGCTATGTTTAGGTCTGTACTATGTGTTCCAGATATGTTGCATTGTAAATACTACATTTTAGCGTTTGCTTAATGGCCACGGGGAATATCTTTTGGGCATAATGTTCTTTCTCACTACATCTGACTTTTTTTGTATGTAATAATTCTTATGCAACTTAATATATCTCTCATATCCACATTACTTGCAAACTACAACTTTTGACAGTTCAATAAAAGCACTGCTAGCTGAAGTACAACCTAATATGGATCTCGCCATAGTGTTCTAAGATATAAACCCCCTCCCCCCCAAAACAAACCAACATTATAATGACTAAACCTTTCTAGTAATATATATATATATTTCTCAACTAAATACGTCTTTGGCATTTACATACTTTTCTCTGGCTAATTAGTGGGACTGTGTGGATTAATGAGTACATTTTTTATGTTCAAAAACTAAATAAGAGCTGCTGAACCAGAGAACGAACTAATCGATTAATGGGTTTATTCTATGGACATGATAACCCGCTCTGAGAGAAGCCTCTTTTAGCCACTTGTGTCCTACAGATAGAGAAATATCCTGTATTATATCAGTCTGGTCTCACTCAAAAGCCCAGAAATACCAGGCAATTCTACCTTGAATAGAGAAACGGCAAACCCCAGACGTACCTTTCGGTCTTCATTGGGCCTTGTCAGTGGGGTATAGCTGAACTCCCTGAGGCACAGTGAGCAAAGAGTCCACGTCTGAAGCCCCCATCACCCTTAGGGAGACTAAGCCCCATGGGTCATTTAAATAAACAAAAAAACAAATTGGATTTTTAATTTTGTGTTTATTTTAATTTATATTTCCACTGCAAAAACCTGGACATTTATAGAAATGTTTGTATATCTTAAGAATGATTTACTTATCAAACATATTTAATAGAACATACAGCCAATTATTAAAAGCCGTTACGGTCACCAATTGTTCCGTGCACCTATAGATGGAGAGTTTTCCTTTTTAAAATTGCACCTGAATTGATTAAACTAAATCACATATTGTTTCAAAATAAGGTTCTTGCTCACTTTTATTTATTATAGTGAGTTGTTTTATTTTTCATGTTTGATAATTTTTTGTAAATTCACAGAATAAAATAAACAGAAAACATGTATAAGTTTGTTAGACAACAATGGTCTCTGCAGTGCATTTACAGTCATTTAATCCCCTTCCAATAACCTTCAGAGTAAAACACTTTGCAAACCTTGCAAAACCACTCTAGAAATTCACTGGTTCTGGCCTAGAATTAATCAAACTAAGTGACTATGTAACATACTCTCAAAGACATAGAGGAACAATGCTGCTACATTTACTTGGGTGGCCACATGAAACAACTCATTGGTTTTGTGTTCAAGCCTCCATCCTCATTATCTATACAAATGCTTATTGGAAGGATTGAAGGGCTGTACAAACAAGACCAGAAATGCCTATAAATAAAGCTATTGCTCAGTGTGCAGTGTAAAAAAATATTTCCCCTTTATTTTCAGGCCTCTGTGTCATGGTGAGTAGCATTTGTGCGAGTTATGTGGCCCTTTAATGCTCTTTAAGAATAGATCTGCTGCATATATGTGTTTAGCTGAGACTATTGAGAATACCCCAATAATCTTTAATTTAAGGTGTTTAGTCACTGTTTCCACGTTGAAGAGTGCCGAATAGGAATCCAATGTGAAGGCCAAAAAGTTATAGCAACACTTCATACTTTAACAAGGAGAAACAAGTCAAAATGTCTCTTATTTCCAGCTAAATTAATGTCCATTTCTGTGTGAATCAGATTTGCTTTGTGGAAAAAATGTAATCCCAGAAGAGACATTGTGGGAAAGCAAGCTAGCTGGACGCCCTTATCTAGATTGGCTGCCAAGTGGCCTGTGGAGCAATACATGGAGGAACTAGTGGTAAAAGGGTCATACGTGTTATTTCTTGGAAGTTCAATTTACTAAAAGTATTTTCTGATTGGAAACAGCACATTTGGTCCCTATAGCATTAACTTGATTCCTAATCTGTATTGGATACATATGCACTTAAATTACATCAGTAAAATGGTACAGTCTAGCTTTTATAATTATAGCTACAGAGGAATAGTTCATATAGTAGATTTAAACTTATTGTATAGTGTAGAGCAGTGATGGGCAGCTCTGTCCTAGGAGGGCTGCCAACAGTTTAGGATTTCAGTATCTTTCTATTGAGTACATGTGAATCAGAGTATTATTATTTACAGCCATGTCCATCTCCAGCGGTGTATCAGAGGTACTGGTGTATAGGGCCCCATGACGAAGAGTGCCATGAAGGCTCCTAATTTGTAACCACCTTATATGCACTTAACATTTTTATATGGTGATAAAATATATAAATTATGTCATAAAAAAACAATTCCAATCTTTTTCACCTCTAAGCGATTACCTCTTACAGTATGTTAATGTTGCTGTGCATACAGAACACATATGTGTTACTGGCTGTCATATGTGTCTCAGCACATGTTTGTTTCAGTGCATGTTGCTGGCGGTGAACTATGTACCGTTATTATGACAATCGTCTATTTTTGATGTCAGCAATGCATAACCAATAAAATATGGCACGTGTTGTGAGCTGGCTTGTTGGCTATATAAGGTGACATGTAGGCATTCTAAAACATATCGACTATCGCTGTCATGGGTAAAACATGCCATTTATCCGACTTTGAAAATAAGATGATCTTCGGCTTTCAGGCCAAGGGTGGCAGTATTTCTGAAACAGCACAGTTTGTGAACTGTTTGCGTGCTGCTCTGGTTAAAGTGTACTGTGACTGGACAAACAGCACCATTGCGGATCAACAGTGTGGAAACTGCCGAGCACCACGTGCCATTGATGTCAGAGGTGAACGTCGGCTGTGGATGTGTGTTAGGGCCAACCGACACACTACAGTTGAGCAATTCACTGTGCAAACGAACCAGGGGACTACCAGATGTGTGTCTAAAATGACAGTACGGCCAATTCTGTTGCGTATGGGGCTCCAAAGCAAACGGCTGGTAACTGCACGCATGCTGACGAGGGTTCATTATCAGAAACGGATTCAATTTGCACGACAATACTGAAATTAGACCTCTTCTGATTGGCGAAGGGTTGCCTTCTGTGATGATTTACGTTTTTTGCTCCATCGACTAGACAGACATTGCATGTCAGGTGCGAAACCTCCCAGAACAAACGCTCTGTAACCATTGTTATAAGAACACAAGCTGGTGGTGGCAGCGTTATGGTCTGGGGAATGTTTTCTTGGCATTGTCTTGGTCCACTCATACCTCTGGAAGGCACTCTCAACCCATTGGGTTATCTTTCCATCCTTCCAGATCAAGTACACCCATACATGTTGAGTGTCTTCCCTGGAGTGGTTCGGATCTTCAAGCATACATTTTATATACATCCCATGATGCTTTGCTGCAGAGACTGATTCCCCAGACATTGCAACAATGTTGTAGCTGCCTCTGTCTAACCACAACAAATTATGAATTTTATGCTAGTTTAGCTTGGATTTTCAGGGGCATTCTTTCTCAAAATCAACTGCCAGAAAACATAAGTAATTTACAAACTTTAGGGTAAGTTTATTAATGTTTATTTTGGTTGTTTTTTTTGCAAACATGTGTTTCCATACACTACATGCATTCACAATCCATGAAACTTCTATATACCTTTTAAAGGTTATTCTATATGTAAATGTTTATGTCTTACAAATAACCTAAAAAATACTCTCAGTACTTTTCTTTTATGAAAAAAATCCATTATGTTCCTTCTTATTTAATTAGTAATTAGGAAAAAAATGAGATTAATTGCCAGTCTCATGCCAGAAACAAAGCCTTCATTTTGTCACTAACTTAAGTGCGTATACACGTTCCACAAAATAATGGCATTCTGGTTCATTTGTTTCCTATGCAAGGAAGTGGAATACAATATATAAATGACTTGGCACCTTAGAAGCCAAAGGCCAAACTTGACTTTTTCCCCCAAAGGATTTATGCAGAAAAAGTAACATTAGCTGCTGTGTGCATGCTATTTGTCACATTCAGAGCAAGCCATTTACACGCTCTGTTAGCTGTGTAAACAGTAGTGTTTTATACTTTTATTTTTTTATAGTTGACAATAAAAAATAGAAGTGGTTACTCCGTTATTTGAGTTACTATTACAGGCTGTGTACTTTTTGGATTTGTGGCTTTTAACACAAATTTATTTGTCTTGGTGAATAAAAACATATTTGGTTGTGGGCTCTGTAAAAATATTAAATTATATGTTCCGGTTGATTATAGTTTGCTATTAATATTTGTTCTGCGTCCATCTCTCCTTGTATATTTAAAGGGTTGCACAATATTCGTTTCACGTTCAGACACTGATCTGTTTATATACTTAAATCATGCAAAAAGGGTAGTTTAGATTTTATTTTAAGGACCAATGTGGTCATTTGTGGATGATGTTTTAATTAACTAGATTTGATATTGGGTAAAATGAAGGTGAATAAAGAAAATAACCCACAATCCTTCCTTTTTTTAAAGTTTTTATAAAAGTTTTCATGTATTATAAATACTGTATATACTCGAGTATAAGCCGAGGCACCTATTTTACCACAAAATACTGGGTAAAATAAGTGACTTGAGTATAAGCCGAGGGTGGGAAATGTGCTGCCCCCTGTGTCCCTTTTGTGCCTTGTGTCCCCCTCTCTCTCCCGTGTCTCCCTTCCCTGTGTCTCTTCCCTCTTCTCCCTTCCCTGTGTCTCTTCCCCCTCTCCCTTCCCTGTGTCTCTTCCCCCCTCCTCATTCTCAACCTCCCTCCTCAACCCCACTCCTCATCCTCAACCTCCCTCTTCATCATCCCTCCTCAACCCCCCTCCTCATCCTCAACCCCCCTCCTCATCCTCAACCCCCCTCCTCATCCTCAACCCCCCTCCTCATCCTCAACCCCCCTCCTCATCCTCAACCCCCCTCCTCATCCTCAACCCCCTCCTCAACCTCAACCCCCCATCCTCAACCTCAACCCCCCATCCTCAACCTCAACCCCCCATCCTCAACCTCAACCCCCCATCCTCAACCTCAACCCCCCATCCTCAACACCCCCCATCCTCAACCTCAACCCCCCCATCCTCAACCTCAACCCCCCCATCCTCAACCTCAACCCCCCATCCTCAACCTCAACCCCCCATCCTCAACCTCAACCCCCCATCCTCAACCTCAACCCCCCATCCTCAACCTCAACCCCCCATCCTCAACACCCCCCCATCCTCAACACCCCCCCATCCTCAACACCCCCCCATCCTCAACACCCCCCCATCCTCAACACCCCCCCATCCTCAACACCCCCCCATCCTCAACACCCCCCCATCCTCAACACCCCCCCATCCTCAACACCCCCCCATCCTCAACACCCCCCCATCCTCAACACCCCCCCATCCTCAACACCCCCCCATCCTCAACACCCCCCCATCCTCAACACCCCCCCATCCTCAACACCACCCCCATCCTCAACACCACCCCCATCCTCAACACCACCCCCATCCTCAACACCACCCCCATCCTCAACACCACCCCCATCCTCAACACCACCCCCATCCTCAACACCACCCCCATCCTCAACACCACCCCCATCCTCAACACCCCCCCATCCTCAACACCCCCCCATCCTCAACACCCCCCCCATCCTCAACACCCCCCCCATCCTCAACACCCCCCCATCCTCAACACCCCCCCCATCCTCAACACCCCCCCATCCTCAACACCCCCCCATCCTCAACACCCCCCCCATCCTCAACACCCCCCCCATCCTCAACACCCCCCCATCCTCAACACCCCCCCCATCCTCAACACCCCCCCATCCTCAACACCCCCCCATCCTCAACACCCCCCCCATCCTCAACACCCCCCCATCCTCAACACCCCCCCCATCCTCAACACCCCCCCATCCTCAACACCCCCCCATCCTCAACACCCCCCCCATCCTCAACACCCCCCCATCCTCAACACCCCCCCCATCCTCAACACCCCCCCCATCCTCATAGTCACAAAGAACAGAAACATAGTAGGAATGTGTAAATTATTTGCTACACTGCCTCAGCAAGTTTTTAACCTCTTCACATTTTTGTTTGTGACAGTTACATTTTGTTTAGCCTGTTAAATCGGCATAGCATTTTATGCAGCCCATCAGCTTCGTTCAGTCAGCCATATGGTGGACAGACCACTCTTCTTTTTTGTGCATGGGGATGTTGGGGCATTTGTAGAGAAGACTCTGATGCTAGGAAAGATTGTAGGCACTCAAAGAAGGGGACAACAGAGACAGGATTGGATAGACAAGGTCATTGACGCAATGAATATGAGCTTGATGGAACTCAGAGAAGAATCAGTAGTGTATGAAAACCATTTTTTTTGCGCAAAACAAATCCCAAAATAAACATTAATAAACTTACCTTAAAGTTTGCAAAATGTCTTTAGTTTCCTGGCAATTGATTTTGAGAAGGAATGCCCCTGATAATCCAAGCTAAATTAGCATAAAAGTCATAATTGTTGTGGCCAATCAAAGGTAGCTACAACTTTGTTGCAATATCTGAATATTCAGTCTCTGCAGCAAAGCATCATGGATGTGTTAGATTAGAATAAGTTACAAGCTGGGAAACTTCATATACCTTTAAGAGTTGGTTGATAGATGTATCCAAACCTTGACCTCTAGCCCCTTCCTCCTAGACCTTTGCTGTCTTGTTAAACATAATGCCCTCCAGAAGCTCCCATACCATATGGATAAATGGTCCATAAACTATTTACAATTTTAAATGACATTTTATCTGAATCGCCCTCATCAGACAACTTCCTTTCCATAATCCTTTAAATGGAAGTATATTTAAATGTTTATTTATCTGTAATCGAATGATGGATATGGACAAACTTAGTAAAATAATAAATTTAACTACCATTTATAAACGCTTGAAGATTTTAAGATGTTTATTATTCAAAGCTGCAGAAAACTGAGAGAAATTCCACCAAATACCCTACACTCCCGATAACGAGATCGAATTACATCAAATATGGGCGCTCATAAACTACACTCAGTGCTGTGCAACTCGGTTTCCTACATTTTAGTAACTCATCAACACTTCTCAATGTCATGTAGAGCAATTAAAATAAAGTAGAAAACGTGTCAACATTTAAATTTGAATCTGTTTTCACTCTTTTGGAATTGTTTTTATATGTTGCCATATTAGCTTAGTTAGAACTATGGTATTCCCAGTATTAGCATACATATGTGAGACCTGGACCCTGAGTGCGCATCTGAATTGTGGTGTTAGATAAAACTGCTTAGAGTCCCTTGGACTGCAAGAAGCTCCAATCAATTAATATTACACGAAATTAAGTCAAACTGTTCACTGGAAGATTTGATCATGAGGCTGAAACTTATACTGGGAAGGATTGAAGGCGCTCAAAGAAGAGAACAGCAGAGACAAAGATTGACAGATGAGGTAATTGAAGCAATGAACATGAGCTTGATGGAACTCAGTGGCTTACAGATGTACCTGGCGGGCTGAGGTTCATAGGGTCACAGAGTCGGACATGACTAAATGACAACATTTTTTAGCTTTTACAGCACTCAACTGTATATTCAACCGGAATATAAGCCTGAACCAGTTGTAGTACCACTTCAGATACTGAAGGGATCGTAAATTACAAGCTCCCTTTAAATGCTTGTATGCTGTCTTCACTGCAATAATAAATGCCACACTTTTACCTTTTATGTTTGATTGCAACACACGCTATGTATTGTAGTGTGCTTGTGATGTTTGGTCCTTGCAGAACCTGCCAAGTATTGGAAGCTCTACACAGCCATTGGCTAAAACTTTTTTCAAGATTAACTGGGTTATATAACAACCTCTTATTAAACAGCGAAATATGGAGGGAAAACAATTCAACATTTTTAATGGTTTTCAGTGCTCTATTTAATGATTTAGAGCAGAGTTGATACATTCCTGTCTCTTTAAGGTAAGACCAGTAGCACAGATCTGTAAGAAAAACCTCTGACACCTTTTGAGCTCTTTGTATTTATATTATTCGCTAACTATGGGCCCTATTCTATTAGCTGCTTGCAAATGCCTCTAACCTGTAATTTAGGCTGCAGGTGTTTTTTTTCTCTAAATGTTTAGATGCATTCTGTTGACTCCAGCTCCCAATTTACCTCCTTACGTCTAAACTCGTAAACCCTGACTTTTTAAGTAGGATTTCAGGGGGTGCGATCATATGATCTGTCTATATATTTAAGCCCATAATTTACTTCTTAGACACAGTTAATAGTAAATGAGACCGTCATCATGACGTCAGTAAAACATGGAAGTTAGACGTAATCTTCAATCGGAGGCTACACATTAATATTTGCTGATCGGGCTCGCAATGTAGCACTCTATAAAATGAGATCATCTGTTTTACTCCATGTGGGCTTTATGATATGTACTGTATTAACCACTTGAGTCCCGGGATCGATATTCCTCAGAAATAACAGTTAAAAATAATATTTTTTTAATTGCATATTTGTGGGTTTAAGACTGTTGTGCAATATATTCTAATGTATTTCCATGCCTTCATATGCTTTTAAAGTACAATAGTGTTTTTTTAATTGCTGCTACAGCTATAATACATGTTCGAAAAATGCCTTGGGAGTCCTATTTAGTACTCATAATATTTTTGACAGAAACTTGATACTTTTTTCAGTTGTGACTTTTTTCAGTTTTGTCAGACTTTATTTGCGGTCTAGAGCTACGGGTCTAATAGAATATTTTGTGTAACTTTAATTATTTATAGCTTATAATATTCGAGCTGCGCTAAAACCAATGGAGTTCTAAGGCTGATTTTGCATCTTTGGCTGGCCCCTACTGATTGTGGGTGGGAAAATCGTAATTGGATTGTGAGTGGCTAATAGAATCTGTAGAAATATTAGGAGCAGTTATAAGTGTGTATAAATATAAAAATCGGGCAATACAAGCATCTTTAACCCTTTTATTATGGAGACTTTTTTGTATGTTGGTGCTATTTATGTTTAAATATAAATGCTGTTAGTTGAACTGTAGGCAGTCATTTTTTTGGGACCTCCTTTTCTCAGGGTCTACTTGTTGGGGGTCATAAATTACCTTTTACTGTGGAGGGTGATAAAGAGCTTTCTCAGTTGAATAAATGATGAATGTCACTGAGACATTTAATTGTTGAAGTCAGCCATTGTACATATTTATACTAGCTGCTTATCTTTCTGGTCAGTCCCCAGTGTGAGTTGGGTTATGGCCCTTGATAATGACAGGCACAATCTATACTTGAGATGCTGGACTTTGAAGCTCATTTGTCTGACACTTCCACTCACCCTTACCTGTCTGGTAATGAAACATACAAGTGTTGTTCCTATGTTTTCTGCATTTCCTGTTAGTTTCAATGAAGTTTAAACAGGTTTTACTTTATATTTTTTCATCCAAGACATGAAAGAGGTTTGAGGTACTGTATGATCCAGTTTTCAAAAATTTAAGACATAAAGATGATTTGAATTGTTTTTTTTTTAGTTGTTTTCCCTTCCCTTTAGGTTGGATCTCCTACCATATTTTAATAAATGCTTAGCTTGGTACCAAAATGCTATTTATTTTGATTGTACTGCCCAGTGCAGCAATGAGGCACCGGTAGAGAAGTGGTGGTACACTCTACCAAAATGCTAAGCAATTTCTAAAATATCTGAGGTTCTCCAGCTAAAAGAGGATCAGGAAAACAGATATTCTCATTGTAAGTTTTCTTAAAGGTATATGCAAGTTTCCCTGTTTTTACCTTTTTCTAATCTGACACATACAGTTTATATCTGTAACACATATATTCAGTCATACTGTACACTTTAAAAAAATATAATTTGGTTTCCACACCCCCAGAGCTGCCTACATAGACACTCTGTACTAACCAATAGAAACACTGCAAGTATGGTTTTAATCCTATACTAACCTTCCAGCCAGTAATAGCACAGTGCAGAATTCCAGAGCAGCACTGCTGAGTTGCATCATTCAAGGGAGTTGTGTATTGGGAACAAAAACTACAAATCCTGTGTTGCTTTGATGCAGAGATTGAATTCCCATACTGATACATTATTGTAGCTGCCTTTGATTGGCCACAATTAATTATGAATTTTCTTCTATTTTAACCTAGATTTTCAGGGACATTCCTTCTCAAAATCAACTGGCAAGTTTATTATTGTTTATTTGGGGAGTTTTTCAAGCAAAAAAATGTTTTCACACACTACTGATTCTCCTTTATCAGATGCATTCATAATCCAGGAATCTTCCATATACCTTGAACATTATTTCAGTGGCCTTTTAATCTTTTTTTGTAATTGATGTACACTTTGGAACAGTTTACATTTTACACTAAACAGGACTGACTGTATTTTGCTATTTCTGTTCTGTATTCACAATTGATCATTTTCTTTCTGTTTTTATTTTTATTTTATTTTTTATTTTTTTAAATATACCTTTTTGGTTACTTGTGATTTATACATCATCTAATGCATTGCACCAACTATCTTGGTACTTTTTTTTAAATTTTACATCTTAATTGAAATTCCTATGAACCTACTTTTAGGCTTTTTTTTTCTTTCTTTTTTTATTAAAACATTTGACGGTGGATTTGTCCCCATCAGAGAGTTCCCTTCGTGTTTAAGTGAGAGCAACTGCTGTATGTAGCTAGTAATCCCTCTTGTTCATTCCATATAGATCAAAAGGTTGAATTATTTGCTCTAGTCCACCATTGGGCATTACACAATAAGTAGATTATCCTCACTGAGATGTTGAGTAGTCTCCTGCAGGGCAGAGCAAGTTAAAATATGCTGGACTGACACAGAATAATTCAGCAGCAAATCTCAAAGTCAAAAAGAAACCATGTATACAAAAAGCAGAAAGGGCTGTGTATTGTATATAACCAGCTATTGGAAGTGATCTGATTGTAGCACGTGGGAAAGTGATAATGTTCTGTCTGAACCCCGTCATGTAGAACATTAGTGTTCACAACCCAACTAAGACTAAATAGTTTTGTATTTTCCTAGCTCTGAGAGAAGCTTACCAAGTAGTAATTGAGTAAATGAATAAAGGGTAAAAGGAAACTGAATACATTTGAAAGATACAGGCATACACCTGCAAATTAAGAAACATCAGCTAGAAATTTTAGATATCCGAGATTGCGATTTTTTTTTTTTTTTTTTTTTGTTCAAATAATATATCAAATACAGAATCCTTTAATATATTATTTTATTTATTATTAATATTGTATTAATACGTTTTTTTTACTAATATCAGTACCAGTTGCACTATGATTTTTATTATTTTCCACATGTATTGGTTGTCTGTGTATTAATATAAAAAAAAAAATCACTGTGGAAGGTAAGTGTGCAGCCAACAGATCTTATTGTGCTTAATAACACCCAAATATATGTTCTCAGACTGAGCACCTCTGATTCTGTTTTTGTGTAATTTTTCTCACCCTAAGGGTGATAGTGGGCTTTACACCTTAACCTCCTTGCTCACTGTGCCTTAGGGAGTATAGCTGGACTTCAATGACGAGGCCCATAGATGTAGAAACGTGTCTGGAGTTTGCTGTTTCTCCTGTTCAGGGTAGAATTGCCTAGTATTTCGGGGTTGGATCACTCCTTTGAGTGAGACCAGACTGATATACTATAGGATATGTCTCCCTGTAAAGGCTGCAGTGGCTATAAGAGGCTATAGGTGACCAGACCTATAGAACAAACCTACGTAGGAGTTGTTACTTCTCAGATTAAACGCCCAATGTACCCAATTAAAATATAAAATCATTAAATATAAAACACTGGTGCTCCCCCTTTCATTAATTTAATTTTTCTTATTTATTAACATAAAAAATGCATCTACACAACAGCTGAGCACCCCAACATCAATCAACGCCAGTGAGTTTGTATTGTGCATGGAAATACCAGAGTTTAGAGTTAATCTGGACCTCCAGTATCTTTCCCCTTGGATTTCCACAGATGATCTCCATAACATTTCAGTTGCAGTGCACTCTAATGCATGATTAAAACTCTTCTTTGGTTAAGGCCCACACTCCGTTCCATGAGGGCCAGCACATTCCTGTTTGGATTATAATTCTTTAATGTATGCAGGACTCAGTGGAGTCGCCCCCCCCCCCCGACCAAACACTTCTTCGGGGTCCTAAAAATGTACTCCTGAGAAAAGGCCCAGGATTGCAGTTAGTGGTAATTGTCCCTTAGGTGCCTTTTGGGGAAACAGAAGTTTCACTCCTTCGCCTATATTTTTGTCTTTCCTGGATTTTCGCGAGATGTTGTTATTAATATTTATTTAGTTTCATGTTATCTATTTTTTGTGGTAATAAAGATTAAATTACAAAAAAGTCCCAGGTTTATATTTTAATGTCTATTCATGTCAGTGAATGTTTATTTGCAATAATCATAAGGATAGTGTGAGAACAATATGTTTTGTAAAATTTTTTGATTCCTTTAAGATTATTTTAGTTTAAGAGCCAACCTTCAAGCCATCTCCACTAAACATGGTATTTGCATTATGCGGTTTTGATTGTCATTTTTCTGTTGAATTGTTCTCTACAATTAAGTACCCCTAACCTATTGAAGGGTTCCTTGGTGGTCCAGTGGTCAGGATTCTGTGCTTTCAACACTGCGACATGGGTTTGTCTCCAGTCAGGGAACCAAGAGGTCACACCACCCTGAAACCGAGCAGGGTTGGACCTGGTCAGTATTTTGATGGGAGACCGCCTAGGAATGCCAGGAGCTGTATGCTGTGGCCCACTCAGTATATTTGCCATGAAAACCAAGTGGATCAGTATGACCATGGATATGTGCACGGTGTGTTATGGTCCATGAGGTCACAGCAAATCGTAAATTACTGAATGACACGAAAAATAAAAAACTATTGAAACCGCTAAACAGAAATAAATATGCTGTCTCTGCGGATCTATTGCACAGTTAATATATGAAAAGTTAGATTTATATTTTTAATTTTTCAAAGCACGTTGCCCATTATATTGTGTAGTTTCCGAAAAGAGTATATCACATTTATTATTTCAACGTCCGTTAAGAGAGGACAGATAAAGAAAATATAATTATATGATGGATCAAATTATTTTTCACACACACATTAACTACCTGAAGTCTTTTGAGGGTTTTTGATAAACGGAGAGCAAATTCAGTTTGAATTCTTATAGTTTCAGTTATACTTCATACCAAAGTGATTTTATGTCCGTGATGTTATTAGTCGATGAAGGCTTGTTCCATATAAGAATACATCTATTTTAAGTATTTTTTCATAAGACCCTATGTGATCTTTCTCTATTTTCCCAATCAACTTATTTTTTTTTTCATTTGCCCAATTCTATGAGAAACCCATAAAAAGAAAAAGAAAAAAGTAAAGCTGGTTAGTAATTGAGTGACCCAATTAAAAGATGAGTTGCCTTTTTGGGATATTCAATTCTAAAAAACTAAACAAACAAACAAACACAATATTCTAATAGTTGAAATAAGACGTTAGTAAAAAAAAACTTGAATAAAACTAAAAAAATATAAAAAGTATGTTTTGTTCTTTTTATATATTTTTTCTTTTCTTATTGTTTTTGCGTATTTTGTTATTTACTTCAAAGAAATTACGTAATGAGTGTAAAATATACATGGACACTGCCTCCCTTATACTTTTAGAATGGTGTGCCTTTTATATTTTAATAAATTCCTGATAATTAGTTACATATGCCCAGCTTGTTTTCATTGTATTTTATTATGACACTCCTTGAAAACGTGCACTTAATTGTAGCTACTGACGGGTGTTATGTACAGCAGTAGCACATCATAAATCAGTGTGAGTCTGACTGAGCAATGTGATGAAAGCGTCTCTTGACAGTGTCTCCCCTCTAATTCTTCTGCGACCGGTAGCTAGTTGGGATATCTGCATTGTATATAAGACACCATGTTTGACTAGTTTGATATTTAAATTATATCACGCAAGCAGTAAGTTCTAATCTAAAAACTAATTTGTATTATTTTATCAATGTTTAGTGTCTTTTTTTAATTTTATTTTTGCTTTGCTTTTTCTTACTTCCTTTAAATAGTAAGTTTGCAAGTTTTCAATCTTGTAAGGTGCTTTGGGAAAAGTGTTAGGTACAGCCTCCACTATTTTACAATGTGTTATTATAATTTTTTTTGCCTTTTAAAGCTCTATGGAATATGTTGGCACGTAACAAAAAAACTTAATTTACTTTTGCAAAAGTAGGATGATAGTGTCCATGTGTCATTACTGATTGTTACTTATCTTGAATGAACCTAGACCCATTCTCTGAAAAGTAACAGGCACATGGTAAAGTACTCAATAAATATCTTAGATTCACATACAGTTCCTTGCAAAAGTATTTTATGGCATTTTTCGCGTTTGGTTGCCTCACAACCTGGAATTAACATTGATTGTTTGAGGATTTGCGTCATTTAATTTACAGAACAAGCCCACAACTTTGAAGATGTTTTTTTTTTTTTTATTGTGAAGCAAACAACAAATAGGACAAAATAACAGAAAAAGTCAATGTGCATAACTATTCACCCCCTAAAGTCAATACTTTCTAGAGCCACCTTTTGTGGCAATCACAGCTCCAAGTCGCTTTGGATAAGTCTCTATGAGCTTGCCACATCTTACCACTGGGATTTTTGCCCATTCCTCCTTACAAAACTGCTCCAGCTCCTTCAAGTTGGATGGTTTGCGCTTGTGAACAGCAATCTTTAAGTCTGACAACAGATTTTCTATTGCATTGAGGTCTGGGCTTTGACTAGGCCATTCCAACACATTTTCATGTTTCCCCTTAAACCACTCAAGTGTTGCTTTAGCAGTGTGTTTGGGGCCATTGTCCTGCTGGAAGGTGAACCTCCGTCCTAGCCTCAAATCACACAGAGTGGTACAGGTTTTGCTCAAGAATATCCCTGTATTTAGCACCATCCATCTTTCCCACACCTCTGACCAGTTTTCAAGTTCCAGGTACTGAAAAACATCCCCACAGCATGATGCTGCCACCACCATGTTTCACTATGGGGATTATGTTCTTTGGGAGATGTAATGTGTTGGGTTTGCACCAGACATAACATTTTCTTTGATGGTCAAAAAGTTAAATCTTAGTCAAATTAGACCAGAGCACCTTCCTCCATACATTTTGGGAGTCTCCCACATGCCTTTTCGCAAACTCAAATCGTGCCATTTTTTTTTTTTTTTTGCTGAAAGTAATGGCTTTCTTCTGGCCGCTCTGCCATAAAGCCCAACTGTTTGGAGCGTACGACTTATTGACGTCCTATGTACAGATACTACAGACTCTGCTGTGGAACTCTGCAGCTCCTCCAGGGTTACATTTGGTCTCTGTGCTGCCTCTCTGATTGATTAATGCCCTCCTTGCCCGGTCCATGAGTTTTGTTGGGCAGCCATCTCTTGGCAGGTTGGCTGTTGTGCCATGTTCTTTCCATTTGGTTTTGATAGATTTGATGGTGCTCCTGGGGATCATCAAAGATTTGGATATTTTTTTTATAACCTAACCTTGACTTGTACTTCTCAACAACATTGTCCCATACTTGTTTGGAGAGTTCCTTGGTCTTCATGGCAGTGTTTGGTTAGTGGTGCCTCTTGCTTAGGTGTTGCAGCCCCTGGGGCCTTTCAAAAGGTGTGTATATGTAATGACAGATCATGTGACACTTAGATTGCACACAGGTGATTATCATTACACTAATTATGTGACTTCTGATAGTAATTGGTTGCACCAGGGCTTTTTATGGGCTTCATAACAAAGGGGGTGAATACATACGCACATGCCAATTTTCTGTTTTCTATTTCTAAAAAATAGTTTTATGTACCGGTATATATTTTTCTCATTTCACTTCACCAACTTAGACTATTGTGTTCTGATCCATCACATAAAATTCAGATTAACAAAATATTGTACTTAAGGGTGTAATGTAATACAATAGGTCAAGGCGGGTGAATACTTTTGCAAGGCACTGTAGGTAATAAAACATTTTTTTCCATGTGATTGCTACGTTGTGTCCCTATCGAAACCTAGTCTGATAAAGCTACTACTATTTGGATCCATCAAATTGTTCCTGTTGGGTCCTGTTAAAAGCTTAAATTGACCATGGAACCTGAGTTATTACTTAAATGGATCCTGGAACCCACATTAACACTTACCACATACACTACCTTCACAAAATAATTGGTTCATGCAGGAAGAAATCCAAAAGAGGTTGGAAAAAATAAATGTTAATAAAGCCCCAGGTCCTACAGAAGGGCTAATAAGGAATAATATACAACAATATGTCTATTTGAACAGTATTATAAGTAGGAGTCAACATGGATTTATGAGGGATAGGTCATGATAAACAAATCTATTTAGTTTCTATGAGGAGGTTAGTAGGAACCTGGATCAATGTAATTCCGTGGATGTAGTCTTTTTGGATTTTGCAAAGGCTTTTTATACGGTGCCACATAAAAGACTATTGAGCAAACTAAGGGATAGAGGAGCTGCAGTAAATATCTGCTCATGGATCGAGAGCTGGTTAAAAGACTGGAAGCAAAGGGTTGTGGTAACTGGAACATACTCCGATTGAACCAATGTGATAAGTGGGGGTCCTCAGGGTTCAGTATTATGTCCTCTCATTTTTAATATATTTATTAATGATTTAGAAGTAGGATTGGAAAGTAGTGTCTCCATTTTTGCTGATGACATGAAGTTGTGCAAGGTAATTAAATCAGATAATAATGTTCTTTCCCTCCAAAAGGATTTACATATATTAGAGGAATGGTCATCTAAATGGCAGATGAGATTTTATACTAATAAATGTAACGTTATGCATCTGGGAAGGAAAAAATGACGGCAATCAAATTGTAAGGTAGCTAATGCTGTTTGGTGTGTAATACTAAAATATATAGTAGATGAATAAATGAATATACTTTACCTATTTTGAAGCATTGTGTTGAAGAGCTGACAATCTGTTTTCATATTGCTGCAGCATTAGTGGCGTGTAGCTGCTGTGTAAGCGTGATGAATGCGTGCAGTGTAAGAGTGTGCGTGCGCGAGACGAAACCGTTAGCGTAGTGGTGTACTTCCGCATTGGCGTAAAATGGCGGGTTATCTGTGTTATGGGTGTTTGCGGATTAGCCGTCGGTGCTTCGTGGTGTTTTTCGAGTTTCGGGTGTTGTTTTGCGAGTGTGTTGTGGTGTTTTTTACGTGTTGAGAGTGCTGTAGCCTCGTTTTCGTTTTGTTCGGCGGCCATTTTTTCTTTCGCATATCAAATTTTTTATTGTCCAAACTCTTTTATTTTTATTGAAACGAAGGTGTAAGTTGCATTTTTGAGGTCCTGGATGCTCCCTGTTGCTGTAGGTAAGTTTTTTATGTATGTGCTGTGTGTATGTATTGTGTTTTTAATTTTGTAATGTTTGCGAGTTGCGTCCGAGTGTTGCGAGGCCGTAATGTGTGTGAACGTGTGTGGTATGGTGTTTGCGAGTGTCGTAATGTGTGTGCCGTGTTATTTGCGTTGCGACGTTTATGGTCTCCAGCCCATGATGCCATGTCCCCCCAGGCTAAGCCTTCATGTCCCCCAAGGCCAGGCCTTCATGGGCCCGATCAGACCCATCAGACTACTTACATTCATCGAAGCTGTTCAGAAAATGTGCAGGCAGGGGAGACATGGCGGAGGTGAATTGAGATGCTCCAATTAATGTAAGTAGTCTGATGGGTGTAATGGGGCATGGAGTTCTGCTCCCTCTCTCCAGCGGCGGGGTATTGTGGGGAGGAGGTGGCTGCAGGGCCTCAGAGTGAGCAACGGGCTGTACGCTGCGAGCAAGGGCCTCAGTTGCTGGGATGGAGCGCCTTTGGCGCTCCATCCCAGCAACTGAGGCCCTTGCCCGCGCCCCTCGCTACGCGAGCCCGCAAGCGTGAGCAACGGCCCGTACGCTCACAACTATATATGTGATGTGATATATATATATATATATATATATATAATGTGTAAATATATATATAATATAATGTGTGTATATATAAATATATTATATAAATGTAATGTGTATATATATATATATATATATATGTATATAATGTATATATATATATATATATATATATATGTATATAATGTATATATATATATATATATATATATATATGTATATAATGTGTATATACATATATATATAGTGTATATATATATATATATAATGTGTATATACATATATATATAGTGTATATATATATATATATATATATATAATGTGTATATATATATATATATATATATATATATATATATATAATGTGTATATATATATATATATATATATATATATATATATATATATATATATATGTTGTATAATGTAAATAAGAAGCCATCTAGAGTATATTGATTTCACATAAAAGTCCAGGTCCTCAGAGATAATCCTCCCTACCACAATATTTAAATATATATACATTAAATGTGACACATAAACTTTAAAAAAACAGTTCTATCTTTCCATTTGTTTTTGCAGAGTGAGAGACAGATTTACATACACAGCTATATTATATATTAGACTCGCCCCCTAATGTGCTGAGTGGCTACTGCTTGTGCTGCTGAGCATTCTGGGACTTGAAGTTTTGTGCAGTGAGTTCTGGTACACCCACTTCCGTTTTTTTATTAGCGCGACGCGAGGGGCCGCGGGCTCGGGTAAATACAGTGATTGAGTATCCAGTTGGTGACCAGGAGGGCCTCAGTTGCTGGCATGGAGCGCCGAAGGCGCTCCATGCCAGCAACTGCGGCCCTCGCAAGCGTGAGCAACGGCTTAAGCAAGCTCGTATGCTCACAACTATATATGTGATGGAGCAATTCTAGGGGTATCTGATATTGAAAGTGATTTTGGAGTGCTTGTCGACAACTACCTAGGTAACAGTTCTTAATGCCAAGCAGCAGCGGCAAAGGCAAGTAAAATATTAGCATGTATTAAGAAAGATATAGAAGTAAGGGAAGCAAATATAATTCTGCCACTAAACAAATGCCTAGTAAACCTTCATTTGGAATATGGAGTACAATTTTGGGCACCACTTCATAAAAAAGGACATTTTAGAGGTGGAAAAGGTACAGAGAAGGGCAACAAAACTAATAAGGGGAATGGAGGGGCTAAGTTATGAATAAGGACTGTCTAAATTAAACTTATTTTCTCTAGAAAAAAAGATGTCTAAGAGGGGATATGATTACATTATATAAATACATCCAGGGTCAGTATAAAGATTTGTCAAGGGAGCTTTTTGTGCCAAGAGGTTTTCAACTGACAAGAGGACATCCCTTGAGGTTAGAAGTAAAAAGATTCCACCTTAAAAAAAGAAAAGCGTTCTTCACAGTAAGGGTGGTTAATCTGTGGAATTCTCTACCAAAGGAGGTGGTGACAGCAAATTCGATAGATAACTTTTAAAATGAACTGGATATGTTCTTAATTTTAAAAAAAACATTCAGGCATATCCCAGTTAATTAGAGAAGGAATATTGATCCAGGGAGGAATCCAATTGCCAGTATTTGGGTCAGGAAAAAATTAATTATTGTTTTTTGTTTCTTCTTTTTTTTGTTTGCCTTCCTTTGGATCAATTAACAACCAATCCGCATATTGCAGATTGGAGGAGATTTTAAAAGCTTGAACATGATGGACTAAAAGTCTTTTTTCAGCCTCAATTACTATGTAACTATGTAAATGGTCCGTTTAACCTATGTTAATACCTCAATGGCCTATGGAACCCATGCTAATACTTAAATGGACCCTGGAACCCACATTGATACTTAAATGGACCCTGGAACCCACATTGATACTTAAATGGGGAGAGTACAAGGAGGGTAATCTGTTTTGCAAAAGCAAATACTGTATGTAAAATCTTTGAAGCTTACAATGTAACTCCACAATAGCCAATGAAGATTTCATGTTTACGGTTTTCTTTGAACAAAAGTCTCTGTTCATGCTACATCTATGATTAACATGTGACTACCTTTTTGGATTATGTTCAAAATGCGTGTATTGATAGTGATGCCCATTTAAGAATATCTAATAAGATGAAATAAATAGACTAACAAAAAATAACATGTTTTTTGGAGTTATGGTCAACAAATGACACATTGACACTAACCCATGATGCTTTAGTCATGTATATTTTTTTTTCGGCCTTAACAAGACATGTCAAGCTGCAGAAAATATACACTATTATCAATGGTTTAACTAAGAAAAACTACATCTCCTTAGTACATATTTTCTTTTTGTTTGCATACCAGAGAAGCTATCACTTGGGAGCTTAACATTGTCAATTAGTGAATAGCTCCAGGTGGCCTCCCTCACTCATGTTCCCCCACCCCACGAATAGAAGCCTATGCTTATAGTGTTAATCTTCTTAGTGATACTCAACACATGAAGAGCAGAGTTCCTATCAAGAAATGTATGAGGCCCCAATTTTCAAGTACTCCCAGTTTGCTTTATATGTGAATGGATTTGACATCTGCTGGTAACTGTGGTGCTGGATAGTGAATTAAAAGAGATCTCTCACTAGTCAAGGTGAAAAGAAGGTTACACACCCCAATGGTTTTCAATAGAAACAAAGAAAGCTTAGCTGTATTGACAGAGTACTCTATTTGACTGAAACATCCTTAAAATGTTGGTGGGAAGAGATGATGAAAGAAGCTAATTCTGATCTACATAAAAGGTTGCATGAGGCTCTCACACCCTATTCTGGTTTGAGAGGCCATGTAGAAGAATCACGTCTTAACATCGTAGCTGGCAGAAAGGATTGTTGTTTCCAATGGTAAAATGTGGTTAAAGACACAAATGGGAACATAAATTGTGCTCCAATGATCTAGTTACATACTCCATTTCCACAAAACAATCGGATGGAATTTTTATTAGACATTCTTTACTGGCAATAGGAATTAACCAACCTGTGCATGTGAATAGACCGACATTCTCAATGCTGAGGCTGAAACCACTTAGAATCTGGAATCCTACAGTATTTTGGGTATTCTTCTGAAATACTTTGTAACAAGCTCCTTATGTTTACACATTAATGTTGTTTGTACAATTTCCAAGATTTGGGATTCTGCATTTTTGTGTACATATTAAAATCTGCTCTCAAGAGCATGGAAAGTGATATATGGCGGGATTTATGGTGGGTGTTTTGGTACGTTAGTATGAGAATAACAGATGGATGTTGCCGTTTTTTATAACGGTATTGTAAAATAAATCGGAGTGCATGGGATATTTATTAAATTCTTACATTTGTAGAATGACCTCAGTGGTTGTTGAGTGAATTTACAAAAAATAGCATTAAATCAGATTTTTATGTTATCCTATGGAGTCAATTGTCAGCCTGGTACTTTGGAATCTATAGAATAAATAGACAGTAAAGTTATTAAAGGGCCACCGTAATGGTCAAGCAATAGGATTTCATGTATTATCTGAACAAAATAATTCATTTGAGCTTTTAACCATCATTTTGAGAATTAGTGTTTCAGATTATTATTATTATTATTATTATTATTATTATTATTATCTTTATTTATATCGCACCAACATATTCCGTAGCGCTGTACAGGGGTTGAGTACATAGCAGAAACACCTTGTAAAGAATGGAGGGCCCTGTTTTGTAGCATAAAAGCAAATGTACATAGAGCTTGTTTCCAAGGCACTGACACAAGATTTGAAAACTCGCAAACTTAGATAATGGCAGAGCAGCTTCTCTTCACTTCCTGTTACATGCCCAGGGCACAAGAGAGGTTCTGCCCAGGAGGCTCACCTGGATTTTTAATGACCACTGTATGGATCTGAAAAAGCTTGTTCACATTGATTTCTCTGTCATCATCATATCTCAGTTGATAACATTTCCTTTGACATGAATGGAAAAGGAATTAGGAAGTTGTTTACTTAAGCCACGAACTGATTTCTACATAAAGACAATGAGGCTTAGTACATCTGTGGGTCTGCAAACAGTGGCCACTATCCTATTAGGATTTGCCTCCTGGGCAGATCCTTCCCACCCACTGTCCAGTTCATAGGGAATAGATAGAAGCTTATTTGCTGAATTCTAAAAAACACAATTTTTTTTTTTTTTTTCCTTCAAATAAAAACATATTATACTGCAGGGCCCTATAAGGGCCACTATAACTCTCCAGTACTCCTAAGTTACACAGGCCATCACAACGCTGCTGCTACAATGCTCATTTATTATAGGCCAACGATTTTATTACATTTTATGATACAAGCTAATGCATTGATAGAAACTAATTTGCTGGTAAGGAGTAAAAAAGTATACTACAAATAAGATTTCACAAAAAAAAAATCTCAAAATGTCTTTTTATTTATTGTAAATGTATTTATCAGACTGTGGACAGCAATTTGAACATGTAGTCATACTTGTCCAAGTCTAGTGCTCGGGAATCAGAGACAGCCAATAATCAGTTATAGCGGAGGTAAATGGATCCAGCGGATTCCCTGGTGGTCCAGTGGTTAGGATTTGGTGCTTTCACTGCAACCTAGGTTTGATTCCAGTCACACCACCCTGAAGCCATGCAGGGTTGGGCCTGCTCAGTACTCTGATAGGGGACCATCTAGGAGCTGTATTCTGTGGCCCACTGGAGAAGGAACTGGCAACCCACTCCAGTATCTCTGCCATGAATACCAAGTGCATCAGCATGGTGTGTTACGGTCCATGAGGTCACTGAGAGTCAGACACCACTGAACAACGCAAACATTAGATCAATAGGAATGTGCCACAGACTGAACCAGTTATTCTCAAACAACATTCCTGAACTGAATTTAGCACACCCATCCTTGAGGACTACAGTTGAACATTTCTTCTGAAGAGTACCGGAGCCTTATGTAGCTCTTTATTTTATGAAGCATCAGCCAATCACCCTATACTGTGCATTTGTTAGCAATAGTGATTTCAGCCATTTGTACTATCCTTTTCTTCCCAGTGAATATCCTTTTTAGTCCACAAATATATTGTGTTATTGCACCATTTGTATTATCTGCGAGTGCTTTGATGTTAGGATGTAATTTATGTTTGGTATACAAATGTGCTTTTTCTTAGAAAGACCATCATATTAAATGAATGTTATTAAAATGGATAGAGATAATGAATTATCTGAGTAACAAACCAGTTTGTGCCATTATCCATTACCATTATTATTTGTAAACAATAAACACATCATGTTGTAATAGAAATGGTTTAAGAAGGACAGTATAATTCATCTTAACTGTCTATTTGTGACCCTGGTTGTTTGTGGTAGACTACATTATGGCCAATAAACCAGCCAGTAAATGACCTGAAAGCTAATGAACATGATGTTAGGATTGTAGGTAGGGTTTACTATAGTGATAGCAAAATGTTAGCCACCGGCAATAAAACAGTTTTACAGACAATGCTATCAATAAGTGGTCTTGAGTTAAAAAAAGTAATATTTGCCTGCAGTAATATGGTGACCCCCAAAGGGAAAACATATTTGTATTGGCAGGTAAACAATTTGATACACCATTAGGCTGTCTTAGTGACAATTCAAAGGAAATATTAATTTTAATAAATATGGCTAGTGCAGTGTAAGGGACAAATATACATTATATATCACACGTTGGTTGCTGCATATTCTTAGGTTAAATAGTTGACTGAAAGTGTTGTACATATCAAATAATGTAGTTTGCAAGCATTTCACAGTATTGACATTCTTCTAGGATGGATACACTTTCTAGAACAAGATGGATCGCTTGAGAGACATCATAGTAGGCATATGTTTCTAATACAATCATAGAAATTGATAAGGTTGCAATGTATTAAATAATTGCCAAGTGTCTCTTCTGTTTTAGTATGCGGTCTTCATTTTTTATTTTTCTATTTCTTTACAGGCTTCCGAGACATTATTTCGAATGGGTGTGACAAGAGGCTACATAAAACCAATCAGACATGGAGAGGTATGTAATCTTTTATTTCACAGTAGAATTTTATGTAGATTTTCACTCTCTATTCTCTTATTAAACAAAAAAAATAACCCTGTATTTCAACTCCAATGGTTCAATGTCTTGGCTTCAGAGATATTGACTGGAATCTAGAACACAGAGATACTTATAATATACGCTAAATATAAAAAGCATTTGCTTCAGGGTTAAGGTACATTGTTTTTATATACAAAAGGGCTGGACCAGTACTTTTGCAAGGCTGGTAGAAACTTTACAGATTGCAGTGGTAGTCAACCTGGTCCCAACCGCCCACTATTGTGCGATTCAAGCTTTTATGTAGGCGGCGGGGTAATCGCTAGGTGGCGTCACTGATGAGCGATGTCACACGTCAGGGACCCGCAGCACCACGCTTGGCTGGTTGGAGAGCTGGTGAGAGCCTAGGGACAGCAGTTCGGACCGGATCACTATCTAGTAAGTATAGGGCGATACATAGCCAGGGTCACATGATTTATGTAACCAGAAATGAGACTGAGTTACTGCGGCACCGGTGGGCGGTAAGGACATTTTACCATCAAAAGTGGGCGGTAGGTATTAAAAGGTGGACAAGCCCAGCTCTAGTGGAAGGTTTTTGAGACAGCCCTTCTAGCAGTAGATTCGGAGCATGTTGGATCTTCCCTGAGGCATGTGTTACAAAAATATTGCTAAATATAGATAGAAATTAGTATAATTAAAAAAAGAAAAATAATTTAAGAGGTTTTAAGCGTATCCTAAAGTTGCAAAACAAGGAATCCGATCAAAATGTATCCCCAACTAATGCCAGGTCTCGTTTATAGCGATAGACACTTCTCAGACAATTATAAAGGATCTTGGATAGAATGCATCCCAGGATGGGAATTATGATTGGCTGAGAAGCCAACGAGGAAAGGAGTAGAGGAAATATTTAGGCCTAACTTTCTGGGTAGATTTGATAAAGATTACAACAACTTAAAAGTATGTTTAGAATAGTTATATCTCACTCTTTACTTAGGGGAGGTTTTTGCTATATTTTGTTTGTGAGCCTAAGTCTGATGAAGGTTCCATAGTATCCTGAAAACCCAATGTATTTTCAACATCTGCTAGCTATATAAGGTATCATCT